>APFE030411706.1:0-53862 GCA_000404065.3 Pinus taeda | reverse complement strand
TATTACTAATATTAATATATTTATTTTCCATTACCCTTATATAATATTAATATTATTAATTATTTATTTAAATAATTAGAATGGTAAATATCATATATTATTTTTAAATCAAGAACTTAATTTAATTATTATTTTATTAATATATTTATCTATTCTTTAATATATATTTAACACCCTAATTTTTTTTTTATTCTTAATATTATTAAATATCAATATTTACGATTTATATTAGATGAGAATAATTACATAAAAATGGTAAATATTTCTATTATCTACTTATTTAACTAATATATTATTTATAATATTATATATAATATAAATAAAAATATGATATATAATATTATTTATCTCTGCATTATTATTACAATATATTTATCTACCATTACCCTTATATAATAATAATTATTTATTTAATTAATAAAAATCTAATGGTTAATCTCATTCTTATATACCCATTATTTTTAAATTTAGAACCTAATTCCATTATTATTTTATTAATATATTTATTTAATTTATCTATTCCTTAATATTATTAAATCTTATTAATATATATTCCTTAATGCAAACAATATTTATCATATTTACCTAATAAATTATTATATTTACCATTCTATTAGGATGAGTATTACTTATTAGAATGAATTGGTAAATATTCTTATTAGAAACTTTATTATTTTATTAATCTATTTATTTATTCTTTCATATATACTTACCCTAAAAAAAAATTAATTATTTTTAATATTATTAATAATAGCAATATTTACCTAATAAAATGCTTTTCTTTACTAGTGTTGCAAATGCCTATCTAACACATAATTTGCTAATGAATCAGTTAATGTGTTTAAGTTTCTAGAAATGTGTTGATATTGAATGGAATCAAACTGTCTTTCCAAAATCCTGACTCTTAGGAACATATGATAAATAGCTGGGTTCCGGACGGAATAGATGCCAGTAAGCTGTAGAATGACGAGTTGCGAATCTAGCCTGACAACAAGTCGGTGTATGCCATGCAAAATGGCATCAAAGAGAAGTTCAATCAATGCACTATACTCAACGATATTGTTTGTTGATTAGCCAATACATATCCCCCTACAACTCACTAACTCACTGCTTGGAGCAAAAATGGCCCAGACTGCAGAAGATAGGTTATGCGTACTATGACTAGCCTCGTCGACATACCCAAAAAATGGTTCCAAAAAGTTTGACATCTGCAACAAAATGCAAAGTGGATTAAATAACCAAAATGACAACTCTAAAAGAAAACAAAAATGTAACAAAAGCATATATACAAAGAGATTACTACACTTAATCAAGCATAGTAGCACTTAAGATACAACCCATTTCGGGGTTGCGACAGTGGAATCACATCATAATCTACCAGCTCGTAGGCTCCCTTTGTCAATATTCGTTTAACAATGTATGGGCCCATCCATAATGGTTTGAACTTACCTACTCCCAATTTGTCAAAGCCTTGATTGTAAAGCAAGACCAGGTCACCTTCTGAGAAGACACGAGGCTTGAATTTTTTGTCAAATTGCGCTTTCACACATTTCTTATGTGCTTCGTTAGCTAGCACGGCATCATGACAGGTTTCATCCAAGTGTACTAGTTCCAAGAAACGAGCCTCTTCCTCCGAAGTTTTGGGAAGTAGATCAATTGTGAGCTTGAGAGATGAAATTTCACACTGAATTGGTAAGACAACTTCCAGACCATATACCAACTAAAAGGGCATAAATCTGGTCACATTTCTCACCGATGTCCTATATGCCCACAGAGCTGAGTACAGGATTAAATGCCAAGTCCGTTTGTGGACTCTAATAATTCTCTGCAGCATGCGCTTTAGGACTTTATTGATTGCCTCAACCTATCTATTAGCCTATGGATAATATGGAGTAGAACTATTGTGGGACAGTCCTAATTTGGCAGTCAATTCAACCATCATGTGATTGTGAAAATGTGATCCATGATCTGTGACTATAGCCTGTGGAACACCAAATCTAGAGACTAAATAATTAAAAAAGAAGAGAGCAATTGTTTCGTCGTTGTTGTTTAATGTAAGCATCGCCTCACCCCATTTTGTAAAATAGTCGACAGCGACTATAATATACCCATGCCCCATGGCCAAGGTGGGGTTACATGTCATGAAATCAATGCCCCATTTAATGAATGGCCCAACAACAACTATTGGATGCAGTGATGTAGGTGGTAATCTGGTTTTGCAGTCAAAAATGTGACAAGCATTGCAACTTCTAACTACGATCATGCAATCTTTGAATATAGTGGGCCAGAAGTAACCAGCTCATAAGATCTTTTGAGCAGTAGTGTAACCAGATAGATGCTTCCCCACATGCACCTAAATGATAATCATTCAGAACTTTTTTGGGCTCCTCATGTGTGAGGCACCTTCGCAGAACTGTATCAACACCACGACGGTAAAGTGTATCAGTGACGATCATGTAATCTTTGGCTTGCTATTGAATACGCCGTTGTTCAGAGCAAGAGGTGTTAGGCCTAAAGGTTTGGGTTTGGAGATAGACCAGTATATCTCTATACCAAGAATTTCTTGACGATATCAAAAATAGAGTCTCATCCATGATTGATGCTTTAGATGTTAAATTATTGGACGATGATGGGAGGTCACAAACTAACTACACGAAGACGAGAGATTTCTTTGATCTGGATTTGGTGAATTCCAAATCAAACTCTTGTAAAATGGCTATCCATTTGGAATATTTGCCCCCTAGTAATTGACGTGACAAAATGTAGGTCATAGGGTTGCAATCTGAAAAAATGGTAGTTTTGCGAAAAAGAATATAGTGTCAAAATCTTTGTACGACTTGAACAGCTGCTAAAGCCAGATTTTCAACATAGGAGTACTTTCTTTCTGCATCATTTAAGTTGCAGCTTAAATAATACATAGGATGTTATATTTCATTGTATTGTTGCACTAAAACTATGGCAATGGTTGTATTTGTAGCAACGAGATTGTTAAAATTGGAAACCAGGGAAAAACTTCATGTGGGTCATCTTATTCATGGCTGATAATATTTTTATTAGATTCCTCTCATTGAGAGGTGTAGGATTGATGTAAATATCATCTGATTCTGATAAGTATTCATGGAGATATGAATTTATTTTGATTATGGAATTATTATCAAGACGACCTACAACTAATGTAGGCTCAGAAGACCAATAGTCGCATCTATTCAAACACCAACGTTGTGTATAAATATAGGAGGAATTTTCCTCATTTGGACTCACTCATCTCATCACATCTCTCTCTCTCTACTGCACAGAAAAGTGTCTCTTCTCTATTGTGCAGAAATGGTTCTCTCTCTCACACAAGTGAAGCAGAAGCTGCTGAAACTGAAGCTGCAACTGCAGAAGTAAAGTTTGACCTACGTGGACTAGAAGATCTCCTCATCTAAACTACATTTTAGGTTCATCTAAACCTCCTCTAAAAGCTACAACTTTTGGTGGTGGAATCAAGTCAATCTGATGGATGGTTTGCAAGATATCGACTGCCCTAGTTTGAAGCCGGAAGCTGCTGAAACTGAAGCTACAACTGCAGAAGTAAATATTGACCTACGTGGACTAGAATATCTCCTCATCTGAACTGCACTATAGGTTCATCTGAACCTCCTTTGGAAGCCACAACTTTGGTGGTGGAATCAAGCCGATCCGATGGTCGGTTTGTGAGATATCGTCTGCCCTAGTTTGATGATGAAGCTACTAATACTGATGTTGTTGATCTAGGGTTTGCTACTGGTGATATAAATCAAATTTATTGTACTATTTCTCTCTACTGAATTATTAAAGATAAAATAAGATTTGATCAAAGGGTTTTCCCACACATTGTGGGGTTTGTCCCTAGCTAGCCGCCACATCTTGTGTCTCTTGTCTTGGCTTGTTTTCTGTTGATCGTTTAATGTTCTATCTGCACTTTACTTTATGTACATGTGATTGCTAATATGTGGAATATAATAAGAAAAATAAGTAAACTATTATAAGCATAGAACATACCATATCTTAACATGGTATCGGAACTGAGGTGAATACAAAGCCCAAGCAAGAACAAGAGCAATCACCGAGGAGAAGATTGGCGAGGCTATCCTAAAAGAACTATGGGGTCCTTAACACTCTGCCGAAGACAAGCTTCATGAGAAATCTGACTATCATGGATGGAAGATGTCTATTGATCTAACCCTAGAAGATTAAGGAGTCTTGGACCATGTAAGAGGCAATATTGTTGAGCCTATATCCAATGCATCCACTGCTGCCTGGAACAAATGGGAAACCGAAGAAGTCAAAACAAAGAAGATCATCCAGGACTCTATCAACAAGCACTTGGTGGTCTACATCTTTGACTTGAACACCTCCAAGGAAATATACGATAGACTAGTGAGTTTATTTAAAGTTAATTATGTGAATCAAGTTTTGTTTCTTAGAAATAAGCTGAGGGAAATCAAGAAGGGTAAAGATGAGAGTATGCAAGCATACTTCTTAAGAATCACGAGATCAAGAATGATCTCCTATATATTGTGGAGACTATTACTGACAGAGAAATGGAACTCACGACTCTTGGAGGATTACCATATGAATGGTATGTGTTCAGGACTACTCTTCTGAACAATAATGTAATTCATGGTTTTGAGAAATTAATGTCTAGATACATTCAAGAAGAAACAAGGGTAGAAGAGCAAGAAATGCCCATGCCTAAAGGTCCTCCTACTACCTTTTCTTCTCATGCTAAGAAAATAAATAATTTCGGTATTAAATCAAAAGGAAAGGTTGGACCTAAGAGTGGAAGAAAAGGAAAATGTTACATTTACGATAAAGCAGGTCACTATGCAAGGGAATGCCTGATATAAAGCACTCTCACCGTGACAATGATCAAAATCCCTCTCATGGTAATCGAAGGGATGGAAAATTCAATAGCAAAGGTAAAAGGAATGTTGGAAATCAAGGAAGAGGACAACCATTCAAGAAGGCTAGAAATTCTAGGATGTATTAGATGCACCTGACCTCCGAAGGAACCTAGTGTCCATCTCGGCAATGGAAGACAAAGGCTACAAGGTAACCTTTAGCAATGGCAAGGTACGTGTATTGAGAAATAATGTTAAAGATTCCTTTATTCTTCGGTTTCATGTTGATTCATTATATCAGGTCGATGGAAGTCCGTTAGGTGTCATATATTATGACACATCTATTCAATCCGAAATTTGGCATTAGAGGTTTTCCCACCTTCATTATAAAGCTCTACCCAATGTAAGACAAATGGTGACAGGGATGCCCAAATTCCGAGTAGAGAACGAAGGTGTATGTCCAGGATGTGTCGAAGGAAAGCTCAAAAGGGGACCATTCCCCTCAAGCCAAAGCAAGACCTCCAATATATTATAGTTGGTTCACTCAAGCATATCTAAGGCTGGCATTCAGAGGGAGACTACTACACCACATACTCTTGAGCAGAATGGTGTGGCGAAAAGGAAGAACCATACGATTGTGGAAGCTGTCTCTATGGGTAGATGATGTAACAATGCCTGATGAGGAGGAACCCATGGATCCTATTTATCCACCTGAGCCTTCCTCTTCTAGGAAGAGGCGTTCATGGCTTAGGGGGATAATTGATGATGCTAAAGGACATGCTGCACCCCAAGGAACCTTCTGTGAAAGTAAGAAACCTAACAGGTATTAGGGATACTTGACCATCATGAGCACGATCATACAAAATAAGCCTTCATCATTCTCAGATGCCGTCAAGAATCAAGTATGGAAGGATGCTATGACCATAGAATATGAGTCTATTATGGAGAATGGTGTCTGGGAAGTAGTTCCCAGACCCCAGGACAAGGCAATTGTCACTTCTAAATGGCTTTACAAGATAAAGCATGCAACAGATGGAAGTACGGAAAAATATAACGCTTGTTTTGTTGCTCATGGTTTCTCCCAGAAGGAAGGTATAGACTATGATGTGATATTTGCACCTGTTTTCAAATATACAACCATCCGCTTGATCATAGCCCTTGTGGCCTCACAAGGATGGAACCTACATCAGATGGATGTCAATACCGCGTTCTTGCATGGTTTGATCAAGGAAGAGGTCTATGTGGAGCAACCCTAAGGATTTGAGATTCATGATTGAAAATCTCATGTATGCAGGTTGAAGAAGGCTCTCTATGGGCTGAAGCAAGCACCCTGAGCATGGTATGAGAGGATCGATAGCTACTTGATCAATCTGGCATTCACTAGGAGTGAAGCCGATCCTAACCTTAGCTTTAAGGTTGAAGATGACAAACCTCTCAGACTGGTGTTGTATGTGGCTGACCTCATTCTAATAGGTGCATACCCTCTCATTCACAAATGTAAGAGGGAGTTGGCTTCTGAATTTGAAATAAAGGGCCAAGGACTTGAAGTATGGCAGAAGCTAAGGGAAATTTTCCTATCTCAAGGAAAATATGTGGTGAAGATTCTGAAAAGATTTGGTATGGTTGACTGCAAGCTTGTGACTACCTCGAGGATCTTAACTTTCAGAAGTTATATGGTAGTGATGTCAGACCAGATTTGGAAAATTCCTTTGAGTTCATAAACTCAGCTACATTGATGTTCTTAGTGAACCTCCATCCGAACATATGTTTTGTAGTTAGCATTGTGAGCTCATATTTGGTTGAGCCTCACTGGATTGATGCCAAGAATCTTCTAAGATATCTTTGTGGCACAATTACTAATGGGTTAAGATACACTACCGGAGATGTGAGACTACTTGGATATACTGATGCTGATTGGGCAGGCAATGTGGTGGACCATAAGAGCAGTTCTGGGTGTTGTTTCACCTTGAGATCTGCTTCTATATCCTGGATGAGCAGGAAGAAAAAGTAGGTGGCCTTGAGCACCGCCAAAGCAGAGTATATTGATGCTAGCATGGCCTCCTATGAGGCATTCTGGTTGCGAAATCTCTTCAGTGAGCTGTTTGGATTTACATTGGATACCACCATGATCCTATGTCACAAGTACAGGTGGGATTTGATTATTGAGGGACCCCGTATTCGTCGATTGCTCCAGCAAATAGACATCATCTAGGATATGGTAATTCAATGAGCAAGGAGGCTCCATTGCATTAAGATGATGTACAGGTCGATACACCTTGTCAAAGCCCCAAGGAAAGATCTAATTTGTGATTTTCCTAAACGACTTGGAGTCATCAAGAAACCCTTGTACAAGGGTCCTGCATGTTGCATACATTGAGCTCTGGGAGCTCTGAGGGCTTGCGGTTCTTACTGGAGCAACATACGACCATAGGGTGACTCACCCTCCCCTGGCAGTGTGCACTGAAACAAGATGATTTGCTCTCTTGTGGGACAAGATGATTCGCTCTCTTGTGGAACGGGATGATTCGCTCTCCTGTGTATCAGGATTGATGTGTTCTCCTGTGAGGCTTGGATTGATGTGTTCTCCATGGTGATTATAGCAAGATTGATGTGCTCTCCTGTGAGGCCTGGATTGATGTGTTCTCCATAGAGATTGTAGTAGGATTGATGTGTTCTCCTGTGAGGCCTAGATTGATGTGTTCTCCATGGTGATTGTAGCAAGATTGATGTGTTCTCCTGTGAGGCCTGGATTGATGTGTTCTCCATGGAGATTGTAGCAGGATTGATGTGTTCTCCTGTGAGGCCTGGATTGATGTTTTCTCCATGGCAATTGTAGCAAGATTGATGTGTTCTCCTGTGAGGCTTGGATTGATGTGTTCTCCATGGCAGCTGTAGTAGGATTGATGTGTTCCCTATGAGGCCTGGATTGATGTGTTCTCCATGGCGGCCTGGATTGATGTGTTCTCCATGGCAGCCTGGATTGATGTTTTCTCCATGGCGATTGTAGCAAGATTGATGCGTTCTCCTGTGAGGACAGGATTTATTACTTCTCCTGTCCAGACATCCTACCCATGCAGTCTGGGACTCATGGGAAGTACCTCTCATCTAATCAATGAGTAGGGAAATGAAGTTAGGCACCATAGTAGTACTGATGGATGCATCGTTGTATCTAACGTACTCCCTATGCTAGGATGACCTCCATTGATTTGGGATCAATGATATTGGTCTACGACCAGTGGTAGGAGCTGTACCATACTATGACACTAACTTTAGGTTGGTTGAGACTGGTCTGGGACTAGTGATACATACTCTGTGACTGACTTCGTGTTAGTGCAGTACTGGTCTGGGACTAGTGAGAGTGGTACATACTATGACACTAACTTTGGGTTGGTTGAGACTAGTCTGGGACTAGTGTTACACTGTGAGATTGCAATACTAGTTTGGGACCAGTGGTAGGAGTGGTACTTACTGTGAAGCTGATTTTGGGTCAGTTGAGACTAGTCTGGGACCAGTGGTACGCACTCTGAGACTGACTTTGAGTCAGTGGAGGATGACACTAGTCTGGGACCAGTGGAGTTGTACTCACTATGACGCTGACTTCAGGTTGGTTGGGACTGGTCTGGGACCAATGCTACATACTCTGAGACTAACTTTGAGTCAGTATGATACATCCTTGATCATTTCTTCTTCTTCATAATTCAGACAAAAGTAGAGCAGAACAGAATAATGCAAGAGCAGAGCAAAATAGAGAAGAACAATACAAATCAGTACAGGGTAGAACAAGACAAAGAAAAATAGGCAGAATAGAGAAAAGCAGGGCAAGAGTTAACCTGTACAGGGCACCACATTTGATGGATGAATAGTAACGATTGATAGACAGACTGTAGATGAAGTTCTCACTAGTTGAGAGGGAGTGTTAAAATTGGAAACCAGGGAAAAACTTCATGTGGGTCATCTCATTCATGGCTGATAATATTTTTATTAGATTCCTCTGGTCGAGAGGTATAGGATTGATATAAAGATCATCCAAGTCCAATAAGTATTCATGGAGATATGAATTTATTTTGATTATGGAATTATTATCAAGTCGACCTACAACTCATGTAGGCTCAGAAGCCCAACAGTCGCATCTATTCAAACACCAACGTTGTGTATAAATATAGGAGGAATTTTTCATCATTTTGACTCACTCATCTCATCACATCTCTCTCTCTCTCTACTGTGTAGAAAAGAGTCTCTTCTCTACTGCGCAGAAATGGGTCTCTCTCTCTCACATGTGAAGCTAGAAGCTGCTGAAACTGAAGCTCCAGCTATAGAAGTAAAGTTTGACCTGCGTGGACTAGAATATCTCCTCATCTAAAATACATTGTAGGTTCATCTAAACCTCCTTTGAAAGCTGCAACTTTTGGTGGTGGAATCAAGTCAATTTGACGGACGGTTTGCAAGATATCGACTGCCCTAGTTTGAAGCTGGAAGCTGTCGAAAATGAAGCTGCAACTGCATAAGTAAAGATTGACCTACGTGGACTAGAAGATCTCCTCATATGAACTATGCTATAGGTTCATCTAAACCTACTCTGGAAGCCGCAACTTTTGGTGGTGGAATCAAGCCGATGCGACGGTCGGTTTGTAAGATATCATCTGCCCTAGTTTGATGATGAAGTCGCTAATACTGATGTTGTTGATCTAGGGTTTGCTACTGCTGATATAAATCAGATTTATTGTACTATTTCTCTCTACTTAATTATTGAAGATAAAATAATATTTGATCAAAGGGTTTCCCCACACATTGTGGGGTTTGTCCCTGGCTAGCCGCCACATCTTGTGTCTCTTGTCTTCGCTTGTTTTCTGTCGATCGTTTAATGTTCTATCTACACTTTACTTTATGTACTTGTGATTGATAATATGTGGAATATAGTAAGAAAAATAAGTAACTATTTTATAAGCATAGAACATACCATATCTTAACAAAGATATAGGTTAAAATATTTTTGATAGTCAGGAGCATACATTAATGATGCTTTTACTAGGGAACCTTTTAAAGAATCAAAGGAAGCTTGCGCAACCTAATCCCAGTTGAAGGGTACTTCTTTTTTCAAAAGATGCATATACCCTTTAGCAAGTTTGGCATAATTTGGAATGAACCTCCTTAGAAAGTTTTCTTTCCCTTGGAGTTTCTGAATCTGAAGCAAACTTGAAGGTGGAAGCATGTCGAGGATTGCCTGAACCTTACATGGGTCGAGTTGAATTCCATCCTTAGAAATGATGAAACCAGGTAATCGACCAGAACCAACACAAAACACACACTTGTGTGGATTGAGTCGTATCTTGTAGTGTCGACAATGTAGAAATATGGCTCTCAAATGCTACGGATGATCAATCCACTATCGCAAATGAGCCAGTAGATCATTGAGATACAGTTGAACAATGTTCTTGATGTCATGGAAGGCGTAGTTCATTGCCCTCTGAAAAGTTTCCCCCGTGTTCTTCAAACCAAAAGGTGATTTACGATATGTGAATGTGCCCCATGGACATATAAATGTAGCCTTCGACTGGTCCTGTGGGTGGATATTGATTTGGTTGTACCCAGAATATCCATCCCTAAATGAAAAGATTTCGGATCTGGCACATTCATCAATTATCTGGTCGATGAAGGGTGTAGGGTAGTTATCCTTTGGACATGCTTGATTTACATCCCTATAATCGATGCACACTCTAATCGTTCCTTGCTTTTTCATCACAGAAACAATATTTGATACCCAATCAGTGAGAGGAACAGGGTAAATGAAACCAGCATGTAAAAGTTTTTCAACTTCTGCCTTAATGGAAGCGGCTTTCTTTGGGTGAACTAGTCGAAGTCGTTGTCATACTGGTTTGACATATGGATACATCTTGATTTCATGTTCAATGATGCTCGAGTCAATGCCTGGAATTTATTCATATGACCATGCAAAGACATCTCTGAATTCGCGAAAGAGAGCGCAATATATTTCCAGTTTTGAAGGAGAACAAGATTTGCCAACATGAATATTCTCTATAGCATTAGGTTTGGTCGAGATATTAATGGCAATAATTTCCTCAATATTGGACAGATTTCACTCAGAATCCACTTTATTTATAGTATTTGATAGAAATTCAAAAACTAAAGGATGATTAAGATCGCTTAAATAATCTTCATCTTGAAGGTGGGAACGATGGTGGTAATGTTCCCATGATTTGTCTCCTATCATAATCAACTAAATGATTCCTTCGTCTGTAGAATGTATACGAGACTAGGGATCAGAAGAGGTACCATACTCTAGAGACCTATCTATCCAAACACTCGTTGAGTGTTGATTTGGGTTCGCAGCCCTAGCCCAGAAAATTGATTGCTATAAAGATTCTATGGGGCTTGGGGGCAACACCTCGTGATGATCCATACTATCAAAATGGTCAAAGTTCTTCTTAATCTTTGATGATTTAGAAGATATAATATGACAGGTTTCCTCTGTGGCCACTTCCGCCAGATTACTTGGAGGTGGGAGGGAAAAATTACCCATTAAAGAACGGTCTTTTAGGATACCTACTACGACATTTTGAAGTGATTGAGAACTTCCATGGATCAATGGAATGCTTCCAGTAGCTTGTGAATTGTTGGGGAAAAAGGTTAGTTGGTCAACAATTGTAATTCTGCCCTAGAAGGGAAATGCAATCTTCCTAAAATATGTTGACACAACAGCAGCCATAGCATAAATCCAGGCCTTTCCCAGTAAGATATTGTAGTCAAGGTTTCCATCAATGACTTTGACTTCAATTTCTAGTTTCTTGCCCCCTAGTTAAACTTGCAAGTTACTCAATATCCCATACAGTGTGTATGTTCTTCCATCTAACGCTTTTAATGTTGTTGATGATCACGACAGGGGTGGTGAACCTAAATTTTTCTAGCAACTCATTGACATAATATAGGTAGATTCCCCCTCATCAATGATTGTTCAATGAACAATTTTATTGAGGGATTTTACCTGTATAAGGAAAGCGAGTTAGGCTAGTAACTGAGGTTTGTATCCTTTATGGTTAAAGGCCACAAGATTGGAATCCGCTGGATCAATCCCACCTATTACTGATAACAAAGCCTATTTTTGGGAGGGGAAATTCTGCAGTACTTCAAGTGTCGACATAGTGGATGGCGATTGAGCTAGATCCTCCACTATATTATAATTATGTGCTACTCAAGCATGAGGATTAAATGTCAATTTATGTACTACTCCCTTTGGCGGCTTTATAGTTAATTAAGGAATGATGGGTGGAACAACTTCTTGCGAATTTCTTGTCGAACTACTAGGTTTATCTGCAGCCTTGTTATTCGATAATTGTGGATTCCCATAATCTTTATTCCTTGTCGATATCAAAGCATCATTTTTTTTGTTTCGAGATGGATAGCATAAGTACTTGGGATGTGGAAGGATGATTGATAGCAACCAGATTAGTTTCTAGGTTTGGAAACAGATCAGTCAACACCGCTGAAGTAGTTGAAGTTTTTAAAAACTTCGTAACCTCAGCACGATGTGGACAATTTTTCGTGAAGTGGTCCTCATCACATATGAAACTTGGTTGACGAGGTTTCTTTTGCCCAGTAGGTTTTTCAGAGAATTTCTTAGGAGGACAATTCTCCTGCTTCTTCTTATTATTTTCCCTTTTTTCTTGCCCCCTAGTTTCTCTGGATTCTTGCGCATGTCAGATGACACAGAATTAATCTTTGAGGCAAGAGGTTTGTCATTTTCTCTTTGACTAGAAACTGCAAGGGTTTTACTCGATGGAGCCTTTGCGGTTTGCATACCTTAGGTACCAATCATGTCTTCACTAGTGTGAGAGTCCCTATTCGATTTAGGAGGGGGAGGAATGAAAAATTCTAGTCTAGGAGCGTCAGGAATTTTGTGGTAGAGCATGCCAGGCTGAGTATATATCAAGTCTAAATATTGAGCATGAGCAATGACTTGCTCTTCAGTGACAACTCCTCCCTTCACCACATCCTCAATAATTGAAGGTAATAATGACTTAATAAACCACTCAGCTAGGAGCTGATCAAGAACGTACGTCTTTACCATTTGACAACGATGCCACCACTCATGAATATGATCAGATATGTGAGTGGCCATTGTTTGTTTAAAGTTGGTAAGGAGTTCTGTTCCTGTTTCGTACCTTATGGGTAACTAAAAGTGGGTCAAAAAAGTAGTGGCAAGGGTACTGAAGTTGTCAAATGAAGCTCTAGGCAATTCAATATATCATTTTTCTACTAGACCAGTATGCATTCAATATATCCCATTTGGGATTCGAAACGTTGGTGTAAAAATCATCTTACTGTGGATCCTCCGATCAAAGATTCAAACAGTATGCATTCACTGAAAAAGTCGAAGCCTAATCGAATCATCATTCAAGGTGTTAGATGAGCACCACAAATGAAAGGTCATTACGTGATTCGATGGATCTTCACCTGGATTTCCATTGAATTTAGGAATATCTGAGGCAAGTTTATGAGGAATCGCTGGCCACCAAGGGGCATATGTAATTGGATCATTCATTAGCCAATTCAAATCTGGGAATTCTAGAGTTGCTACAAAAGGAAATTGTTGATTTAGGTTTGGCGAAGCATACCCAGGACAAGATGGGATCGCCTGAGCAATAGGTCTTTGCATACTAGCATAATGTATCTGATGCTAGTAACTTTGATAAGGTTGATGGACATAAGAATTATAGTATGGTTGTTGATAACCATTTTGAAAATGCGATTGTCCATTACCTACAAAGCCTTGTTGCTCAGGTCCTCGGTAAGTTTGCTGGAATTGCGGTTGTTGATATAGTACCAGGCATGGTTGTTGGACCATTTTTTGTTTCCCAATATTGGATGATTAACCAAGATGCAGAGTGATATTACCCGTTTGAGCCTGAGTCATTCCAGGTAAAGAAGCACTAACCTGAGGTTGTGGTTGAGCCATAGAGACAAGAGGCTGTTGTATTGCAACTTGAGAGATTTAAGGTTGACACACAACAGGCAGTACTTGTACTTGCGACACAGTCACAATAGCAAGTGTAGTGGGAATATTCGACATAGGTTGGACTAGTTGCATTGAATATACAACCCTTGGTTGTTGAGGCAGTATTGGTACCCAACCAATCGATGTAATTCCAGTTTGACTTAAATTTTGTTGTGAACTCTCATATGGTTGTTCTCTATGAGGGAACAATGAAAAAGCATATTTCCCTCCATATGGCAACAATCCAGTGTTCAAAGAATATATCGATCTTTGAATACTTGACTGCCCAAATTGATACTGGCGTGCAGGATCAATTTTTTGAGTTTCAACATAAGAAATGCTAGATAGCACTCCAAATGAACAAATAGGAATAGACCATGTCATCAAAACAGTCCCTGAGTGGACTCCATCTAGTGATTGATAACTAGTTGGGACAAATGGTATACTGGAAAACATCGTAGGTATAGCAACAGGAAGTTTTGCTATGGCTGTATCATATGACACAGTCCTAGATGTTGATGGTTTCTCAGACATTTTTAGTCTATCCAAAATATTTTCTAGCGATTCGATAGGAAATTGCAATGAAGGATGATTAAAAGAACTAAATTCAGGGGTAGAAGGATATAAGTGGATCCCAGTTCCAAAATGTAATGGGGTACTAGATGGAAGATCCTCTACTATCTCTTCTATAGCAATCAGTCTAGGTGGTAGAGGTAGATTGTCAGGTCCGTAATATTTCTGGAGCCAAAGAAGGTATAGCTTCTGTAGTGACAAATAATGGAGGGGTGACACCTTCTGAATTTTGGAACTCAACTTCCAGATGTTCAGGTAAATGAAATTCAGTCTCTGGATCAGCTCTTGCTGGAACTGTTTCAAGTATAAAAGTGTATACTGTTACACTAGGATCAGTTCTAATGTCCTCTTATAATTGTGGAACTTCTTCTATAAAGGCAGATGTAACAGAAATGATCCGAGTAATTGTAGTCTCTGATGATGTTGAAAAAAATGTTTCAAATAAACAAGGATAATTGGACTCAGTTAAATGAGATTGTTTTTCTCGGAATGGTTTTGTTTTCGAAGTCAAAGACGGTTGACTCTCTAGACTCCGCGAACGACAGGGTTTTGATTGACTTTCTTCCATGATTACTTGATCAACTCAAAATTAAGGGGAAAAATGTTATCCTGTATTAAATAAATTTTAATGACGCTTTGACACAAATTCTCTTTTTCAATTTTTAAGAGTCGAGAAAAAGCTAAAGATGACTCTAGTTGCCTTCGATTTTTAATGAGCCTAAAGTGACAAGTGCTCAGATGGACCTTTTCTTTTAAGGAGTCAGAAACGAATGAAAGTTTTTGCTCTAGAAATCTAGATAGAGGGATTACCAAACCAATCGCAAAACTACATTACACACGTTGGTGATAAGTTAAAGAGAAATTGCCAAGGACTTATGTACAACAGACAATCTTCCCGAATGTTGTGTTCAATGCATTGCGATCAATAGGGCGGCAGACACAACTTCCGCTGGATAAAGGATATAAGCATATTGTGGTATCCTAATATATACTTGATGGTACTGGGAGCATAAGTCCATGCTAGAACTTGTCGTATCAAAGAGGAGGAATCACCCAAACTTCGATGAAAATGATAGTTACTAGATTTTACGACACTGGAACACGTCTCTAGCCTAGACCTATAGATGTTTTGCGTTAGGTTCCAAAGCGTTGTTAAGTTCATTGAGATCTATTTTAGAGTTGATCTTGTTTAGAATTTTATCTTTCAAGGTTCACCACGTGATGTAGATGTAAAATTCCTAAATATGAAATCTAAAATGATAAACAATCGTTGTTTATTTTTAGCAATGAAAATCCTAGCTACTAAGGAAAGAAGATTACGATTCTTTTAAACAAAGAGAAAATAGCACACACTAAATGCACTTTTCCTAAATCATTTTTCGCACATATTCTAAATGAAAATGCAAATGCATGTATTTTTTTTCATTCCCCTTAATGTGAAGAATGCAAAAAAGGAAAACTAAGTATAGATCTGAAATATTTTCTTCAAAGCGAGATTTTGACAATTTCTTTTTCAAAATGAAAGGAAGACTTAAACGACACTTTCAATTTCAAATAGAAGATGTTTTTGACACTTTAAATATCAACAAATCAAATCAAATACATGAAAAAAATTTCAATCGACTATCTAGAGAAGGAAGACTCTATGACAATCCTCTTTTTGACACAAAACGACAGTTACAACACTTTTTTGCATCAAAACAACAGTTCGATTTAAGCTACTTTTTGACAAAGGATTGAAATGATGGATAAATACATAAAAACATTTACTAATCGTTATCAATGGAATCTGAACTATGTAAATCAAGGAGGCTTCAACAATGAGATACTATTCATAAGCAACAAAAACAACTAAATAGAGCTGAAAACAAGGACAAAAAACCCAAATTTCAAGGAGAGAAATAGGATTACTCAGTCATCGCACTTGTGCTTTGTTGGGCTTCAGATTTGATCTCATTTTGCTTTGATAAACTTATCTAGTTATCCATTTGTCCCTCATTTTCACCTCATCCATCTCATTTTAATGAATATTTGGTGTTTAATCAGGTATTTAACTTTAATTTATCAATTTCTAAAGTTTTTATTAAAGTTTGAGTTTAAGTGCAATTTTGGCAGTTTTAAGAAATTCCCGTAATCACTTCATGGTTGATATGGATGCAGGCCACTTCAGCACGAATTGGATGCATGAATAGAAGGCTTGGGAACTAGGACCAAGCCACCTATGCTTGGTTTCAGCAGAATGAGTTTTCTTATGCCTTTTTGGAGCTAGTTAATCATGACTAGTCATCCAGAAATCCCATCTAAATAGGGCTGTTTTGGGATCCCCTGATTTTAGTCATATTTCTTGGGATGAGGGAGTTGGATTCGACTTGGATAGGTGGATTAGGATAGCTATGTTTGTTAGAGTGATTTCAGATCAGTTGGTTTCATAAACTCATTATTTAAGAGCCACATTTTGATGGCTCAACACACTTGACATTTGATACTTTTATGCTGTAATATTTTTGGTGTGAAGACTTAAGTTGGAGACTTGTGGTACTTTCATTTTGCTGATCAATACATGGATGTTTGACTGATCTAAAGCTTCTGATATCATCTTCATAAGTGTGCAAGCAATGTGGAGGGCCCCCACACCAAGCTAAAGTACACTTCCAATCAGACTATTTATTTCATTGCAAATCTGTTGATGATAGCTAGTTTTTCAAAGTCTTATTCAGGATGTAATCATGGTTATTGATTTCATTTGTTAATGGTTTATTCATCATCTAATTGAGTTGGCAAGCAAGTGCTCAAGTTGGGCATTCTCTCTATGAAATGGTGAATTAGATTTAGTATTTTATTTACATGCAAACAGTTTGTTTCCATTTAGATTTATATCTTGAGATGAATGAGTTATTATGGAAAACTTTGAATGTCTCTTAAGTTAAGAGCTCTTTTTCATGTATGATTTATGCATCTTGAGTCTTTGATTATAACCTCTAATTCATTAAAGTCATAACTGAGGTGAGAGCAGATCTCTTGAGTCAAAAACTCTTTCAATGTTTCCTCTTTTGAGCTGATTGAATTAAGAGTTTTAGATATATGTTTCCTTAGTTTCTTTTGTCATTTATCTTTCAAAGTGTAGTTATACTTGATCTTCACAAATAGTGGCTTTGCCTCCAAGTTTCACAAACCCGGATTGATAATAATACTTGCGTTAATTTAGTCACATAAATTAGCTCAACATGCTTCACAGAAATAGGGATGCAAATCACCTACTACACTCAGGAAGTGTGATGTATATTGGCTTCTAGTGATAGACAGTGCGATGGGGTAGGGAGCGCAACTGAGATGGGTTTTGGCTCAAATTTGCAGCTAATTTTAGTGAGTTAAGCTGAGCTATTATGGACAGTAAAGAGAAAAGCACAGGGGGATGATCTTTGGAGGTTATTCAGCTACCAACAGGGCATATAGAATTCTTGTAAGTCAGATGTTCAAATCATAAACTAAACCGAAGATTGACTAAAGCAGCATTCATCTACTTTGCAATTGCATAGCAAGAGCAGTTTAAATGCTATCTGGCTAACTTCAAGCTCCATCTATAGCTTATAAAGCAAACAATCCAAAATAAACAAACAAACAAACTATTCGATCCCCAATGGAGTCGCCATTTTGTTTCCGGGAAAAATAGTGTCTTTTCGATCTGCTAGTCCCACTAGGATTGGCAGCTATCTTAGAAACAAACAATCAAAGAAATTTGTGATTTCATCTATGTATGATAGATAAGAGAGAATCAAAGAGACCAAATTTGATCTTCCGCTTGACTCATTGCTTGATTTCTCTCCCCTTTGATAGAGCTTGCAACTCCTCTCCTACTTATCCCTCTTAAAGAATACCTGTAGAAACAAAGTCACAAAACACCATCAAAGCATCTCGATCTATTATTTCATAAACAATGAAGAATCAGAAATACATTGAACATACAAAGGCATTCACAAATAACAAGATTCACAAGTACACAATTGTATGGAGGAAAACTCAATGAACTTTATTAAAATAGAATGGAGAATTACAATCCAACTGTCTGATCCAGCATCATCCTCCCAGCATCAAAGCCCTCTTCACCTCATGAAAAGCAAGATCACCCAACAATACAATGCTTCTTTCTCAAAGACAAACTATCAACACTTCCTTACAAATTGGAAAGTTCCATCCTCCAGATCTCTCAGATGAGGGATCCATTTATAGATGTCTGCAAGGGTGTGAGTCATCTCTGGGTTTTTGATTAGTGTCATTCAACTTGTAGTTCTTGGTTCCACTCGGAGATTTCTTGGATCTCTTACTCATCCCTGAGCAACTTTAGAGAGGCAAGTGTCATAGGAGAAGTTTCTAGAAGATTCCATGAGAATCCACTAGCAAATTGTCTCAGAAAGTTTTCCATTCTCGCTCATTGCACCCCACAAAAGGCCTCCTCGGTATGAAATGCACTTGGCTAGTGTAGGAGTCAGTATGCATCACACCCTAATAGTGGAGCAGTCAGTATGGTCCAGTTTTGGGCCAGTTCTGAGTGGTTCTTCAGGTGGAACTTCTGGGGAATGATGTAATCTGTTGACCATGATCCTTTAGGGTATGAAACAACACTTTTAGGCATTAAAGAGCCCTTGGTTTATTGACATATAAGACTGGTGTTGTAGTGCCCAAATATGTCTATAATGATAGGCCAATGGAACAGTAGAAGCATTCAATAAAATACTGGAGACTGCATTGACCAAAGTATGTAATGTGTAGCGGGACGACTAGGACCTACGCGTACCCGCTGTGTTATGGGCATACAAGACAATGTGCAAGAAATTGATGAGACAGACACCATTCCATTTGGTCTATAGTACGGAAGCAGTCATGTCAATGGAGTACATCATACCTAGTCTGCGAATAGTAGCACTCACAGGCATGATGGACTGCGAAGCTCTGGAAGAAAGGCTCACGCAATTAGAAGAACTTGAGGAAAAATTATTTCTAGACGGATTTCACCAATAGGTACAAAAGCAGCATGAAAAATCATGGCACGACTACCATATCAAGTTGTGCACTTTCAAGGTAAATAATTTAGTGCTACTATATGATAGCAAGTTCAGAAAATTTCTGGGAAAATTCAAAATGCACTACTTGGGACCATATGTGGTAAAAGAGGTCATCGACAGAGGCACGATCTAGCTAGTCAAACTCAATGGAGAACCGTTCCCAGGCAAATTCAATGACAACTACTTGAAACCCTACACAAGTGGGCGAACTCTTTGACTGATCAGCGAAGCATAGTCTTCGTGGCTCGAGGAGCCGAACAAGGGTGCAGGACTATAAACACAAGCACTAGAAGTCAGTACCAAAGAAGGAACACAAGTTAGACGCAGATGATTCAAAAGTAGGAATGGAGTAGATCCAGCAGATTACAGATCAGTGCATTGCGGACCTCAAGGAAGCAAAGGAATGGTTGAAGGGGCTCCATGCCAAGATCACCACATCAGCAGAGTGACCTGGGATCAGTCAAGATGATTGTGTTGGGGGGCTGTTGGGAATGGAATCCCCCCATAGTAGGTTTTGGGTCTCAAGGCCCAAGTTTTGGTCAAAGATGTTTTAAAACTCTGTGAATTGCGGGCACGAAGTGCGAAGTGTACAATTGACTCATAGGGTTGTTCGCCTGTTGTGGCTAGCAACAACCCCCCTTCTTATTTAGTTTTATCACTAATACTAAATAAGAGGGGACCCTTATTCAAAAATTAAAAAAAATAAAAAAATAAATTAGTGCTTGTATTCCCTTTTTGAATAAAACTTACTATCATAAACTTAGGAGAATACCTGAAAAATCTAAAAAGACTTAAGTTTTATGATAAAGTTCGAATAAAACCACTCTCTCAATAAAGAGCTTCGCATCACAAAAAGGTAATGGATGCGTTCCTACAAGCGGAATCCTAAGATTGCGAAATCATGATGCAAAATCACGCACTAAAAGACACTCATCGCATCGCATGCCTCAAGTATCACTTAAAGTGAAATGCCTCAAACCACTAATATGTGATGGCACATCTCGTAAATCTCTTTTCACATAAAACTCATTGTAATAGATGATTGTCGCACGCAACGGATTAGTGATATTGCGATCTGCGATATTGTGATCTGTGATATTGTGAAGCAAATTGCAAAATCACCTTATTGCAGATCTTCAAATCTCGTTGTTCGAAAAAGTTTTTTCCATAAACTGATGCCCAATTATGCATGTTAATGTTAATTAATGAGTTAGTTGGTAATCATTAATGAAATAGGTTTTGATCTGATCGAAGGGCCATTTCACGTAGGGTGATATATTTTATAAGATTTCAGCATTTAAGGCTTTCCTGTCACCTTTTTCTTATCATTACTCTTACCTCATTTGTAAACTGCAGGAGTGAAGAGCAGAGAAGTATACATAGCAGTGTTCAGAATATTATGGGAAAGAAAGGTAAAGCTCCAAGTTCTGAAGATAAAGAAATGACGCCCTTGTACACAGACACCACCTGTAACAGAGATGTCGGTGTTACTACTTGGGAAAGCATGCAAAGCCTACTCGAGGAAGAAAACCCCAGAGTAATGGAGGTTACAGTGACTACAAATTCACGCGGGTCATCTAAGACATCGATTATAGAACTAGCATGTTCATTCTTGCACCGGATAGCGGCGAGGCCCAAGATTCTTCCATACACGGACATGGTCAAATGGGTACTAGATAGTGTTGATATCACAAACAGACAATTGAAGGCTCAGGGTCAAGGAATCATTGGCTTGTTCACTCCACAAGATTTGAGGCTCATTTATCATCCACCAGAGCCACAGGCGACTTATAACAAAAAGTTCATGGAAACGTTCGCCAAAGAAAATGAAGATTTGGCAGAATGCACCAAGGACTAGTCAAGAAGGGATAGAGCACAAAGACAATTGAAATTAATGTACAGATAGTGGATGATATAGTCACAGGGACAATCAGCAATGTCCCAGAAATGGAACATATTCCCATTACCCCATCTTCCGAACTTATGCTCAAAATAGAGGAAATTCCTCCTCTTGATGTATTTTATAGTCCGTAGCATAAGGCAGTGGTAAGAAGACAAAGAAAGAAAAGGAAATTGGAAAGCATGCTCTCTTCTAATGCAGAGCAGTTAAGCATCCTTTGGCAAGATCCTACCACTGACCCCACTGAAAATCTCACTAAATTATCTAAGATCATAGGAGCATATGCTTCTACGACCATTGATAAAGCATCTGAGGTACGACAATTACTGAAAGAAAAATAGAAATTTTGCAGCAACAACTACACCAAGCCAATGCCAACAGCAAAGCACAGAAACAGCTAGAAAGATTACAGGACTTTCAACAAATGCAGCTAGGATATCAGAACAGTTTGGTCGAAAGAGAAAAATAGTTACAGGTTATGTAAGAGATGCATAAGGAAGATCCTAAGCTTATAGAGTTTGTCACAGAATCAATTTCCTTAAATGATCAACTCCTATAGAAACAAGAAACATTGTGCCAAAGAATATTGCAATGGAGCTCTCATTGTGAGATAAGCGACAAAATTACTAATCAAGTTGTAGAGTTGCGACATGATTACGATTTAATCGATAAAAGAGTCATTGAATATTTGGCTTGGCAGGAATCAGAGGAAGGGAAAAGGGTAGGCGCACCAACAATCAATGAAACCCACAAAGAAATTCTCTTTAATAAGTGGGATGCACAGATTAGTAAAGTGGAACAAGTGGCAGAAGAAGCAGCCACAGCAGCAAACAACGTCATTAACTACATCAATGAAAATTTACACAGGGAAAATCTCATATCAGAGACCACTCCAGGATATTTACCAAATGAACAACATCTACAGACAAGTTGGAGACAAAAGGCTCAAGAAAGAGCAGAGTCCATCAAAAGGTTAACCAAGTTGAATTGGGATTCTTACTGGACGAACATGGTAAAACCACACAGCCATTGCATGACTCTCAAATGTATCATTAATTCTGCCGAAAAGATGGCACCAGCACTTGTTGATTCCGTTTTCACAAGACAACTAAAGTTGAAGGTCGTACAGCCAACTATACTCAAGAAAATGTTGAACACTTACAACTACAAGGAATAGATACATAGATAGTTTGTTGCCAGTTCTAGTTTTAGATTCAGTTTTAGTTTTAAATTTTGCTTTATTTTTGCCTAAAATGAGGACGATCATTTAAAACGCATCCTACATTTTTGTAATAAATTATTTTTAGATTTAGTGAGTAGTATTTAAACCCTTCTCAAGCATTTAGAGAAGGGTCCTAAATTTTTTCAAAAAACTTGTCCTCAGAACATGCACTTTTGCACCCTCCGAGGAGGTATTGATGAATGAATGGAACAGGATTTGTTGATATCTATGTTTAATATTTACTACTGATGTTGCACTTTTGTACTCTTAGTGGATGTTAGACTAAGAAAAGATAGATTATTATCATTGAAGCTTATGAGTAGAACTCGTTATAAATGGTACTTTTATCTCTTAACAATTTTTGCTTTTGCGTTGAGGAGATATTCAAGTTTAGTTATTTATATATGAATGCTTGAATTCTTGAGTTATCATTTGGCACTTTTATACGGTGATAGCTATTTATTTATTCTTAATATATGAGTAACTTATTAAGCAATATGTTTTTCACAATTGTTTCGTCTAACTCTTTATATGAAATTGTTTATCATTATTGAATTCTTTTCTCATAGTCGTTGGATGATCTTTATTACCAATTTCTATTTGAAATTATTTTAGATCGCATAACCAAAAGATTAAATCCTGGGTTAGTTTTAGAATTAGATATTTCTATTCATTAGAATACAATTGCATGTTGATAAATTAGATTTAGAATAAAAGAATTTTACTTAGAAATTACTAGAAGGACATATCAATTCTCAACACACACACACATAAATTGGGAAACTGGCCCCATATCCCTAATCGGACCCACCATACCAAACAGAAAAGGAGCTGCTAACCAAGGTCTAGACCGAGTGGGTATCCCCCTTCTTGTAGACCAGATTTTTGGGGCTTCAACATATTTGGTGCTAGAAGGAGGGCCCGAACTGTGAATGGCAAGTAAATCTAAATCTAAATACCATTCTGAGAGTAAATCACCCTCACCATCTCCCCCCACTTCTCCATCGCATTTAGAATCTTTAAATCTTGAACAAGAAGTCGATAAAACAACAACCACTGCCACAAACCAGAACATTTCAGAGAAATCTACTATTGAACCTCTTGAAGTTTAATCTTTGATTCATAAACTTCAGCTATTTTCTATATCACCTGAAAAATTTGAAAAATCTCAAGGTAGTGTGACTTCGCAATATAACCCTTCTCATCCTCTTACCAGATTGAAGAGTGAAAAGTTTGGTATTGAACCAACTAAGTTACCTCTACCTACAGGGAAGAGAGAAAGGAAATCACCTAAAGGGTCTCATAGTGAGACTCTTTCATCATCATCATCCATCTCAACCTCTCCACTACGAAGTCAACCATCTACCCCTCCACTTCATATTATTGTCCACCAGACCACTGGAACTTCAACATCTCCTTCTCAATCATCTGGAACTATAATATCCTCATCTTCCCAACCACAAGGAACATCTTCTATGCTTTCCTCTGTTAGTAGTTCAACGATGGCCCAATCTCCATGGAATAACCCAGGGGTAGTCTTAATGCCTGCACCCTTGAGTCAAATATTGGCCCATCCTGAAAAATGGCTGCCTAAATTTAATCCTGAAGCAGGCATGCTAGTAGAAGAACATATAAACAACTTTATGTTATCTATAAATCTCAATGGGGTTACTAATGAAGAAGCTATTATCCGGCTCTTTCCTTACACTTTGCAAGGAGCAGCCGGATCATGGTATTTCTCATTACCATCCGGATCTATTACTAGTTGGGATATTTTCCAAGAACAATTCTTGACTAAGTTAGGTGATGACAGGTCTACTATGACAATGATCAATGACCTGTCTAACTTAGGGATGAGTCAAGGGAACCTATCAAAGATTTTAACTCACATTTCAATAAACTGCTGAATAAAATTCCTACCACTTCCAATCCTAGCGAAGAAGTTTGAAGTGAATGGTACATATCTTCTCTACCATCAAACATAGCAATCTTCGTCGATAGGGCTAACAAAACAACTTTAATCGATAATATGAAGGAAGAAATAGTGGTAGAGAAACATATCATAGCCTTAGAAAAGAAAAACATTGTTGATGAATGAAAATCTAAGAAGGTTAATTTTAAAGAAGATCCAAAGAAAAAATAATCGAAAGACCCATTTGATCTAGAAGGATTGCAGAAAGTTTTGAAAACCATGTCTAACAAAATAGTTGATATTAAGAAACAAGTAGCAGAGACTTCTTCTAAAAGGCCTTACAAGCCTTATAGAAGAAATCCTTTGACTAATTCAAAGCCTCCCAATGCTATTACAAATGCTAAATCAAAAGAAGAAGAAGAGGAAGTTTCTAACGAAGAATCTATTGATGAAGAAGAACTTGTAGAAGTACAAGGAGTGTGGGACTTCATCCTCCTAGATGAAGAGGATCAAGAGGCATCGCCAGTCAGTACTAGAAGTAGAAATCAACTCGATCCTTATCAACCTACTCCTAAGCCAAATAGCGCAAGCTTAATGACTAAGGATAAAGTCACAGCTAATAACACGTCACCCAAAGTGACTCAAACAATCCCAATCCAAACAGATTCACCAACTCCATCTAAAACATTGATTTCTTCTGATGAGATGGAGTATAATATCATAGAAGACATGAAAAATACTAGGCTAACATTACTTTTTATGAGTTGATCAAGTTAAAGCATCAGCAAAAGATACTTTTGAAAGAGTTACAAACAATACCAGTTTCACCTCTACCCGTTGCTATAATCTCGCAAGCTTCTCACGAGATGGGAAGACCTCTAACTAATGTGACTAATAAAGTTGAAAAGGATATCGCTCTAATTGGAGGAAGGTCAAGATCTCATACTTCCCCATTTCTTCTTACTTATGAAGTTTTCAACAAAAATTTGCATAATTGTTTAGTGGATTCAGGAGCTTCATCTAATATCTTACCTAAATCAATATGTGCAAAGTTGAACATTCAACCTCAAAAATCTGTAGTGTGCATAGTTCAGCTGGACTGGTCGCAGGTTGAAGCAATCAATGACCTAAATCAGGTTACCATAAGGTTGTCATTTAACCCAAAGGTATGTCAAGTTATTGATATTTTAGTTGCAGACATTCCAGAATTTTATGGCCTAATTCTTCGGAAAGATTGGTCTAAAAAACTTCATGGATACTTTGCAACCGATTGGTCGCATATGTGGCTCCCTTACAATGGTAAACCAAATCAGGTAAAGGTTGAGCGAGAAAGACATAAAAAATACATAGTAACAGAATTGGAAGGAGAAAATGAACCTGTAGCATACAACAACAATATAATTGGCAACTATTCTGCTGATTCTTTCTTAGGAAATTTTAATGTTCATACTTCACCTTACTTAGAACATTCTGTTTTATCTCAAGTAGAAATTTTTTCTTAAATGGATAGTTCTAAATGTGTTAATTTCGTAGATAATCTTGTAAATAAATCTTTATTTTGGAAGTTTATTTTTGACGGTTCTAAGTCTAACGAGGGAGCAGGAGCAGGATGCGTATTAAACAGTCCAGAGGGAAATAAAACTATGTTAACTTGTAGACTCGAGTTCGATTGCACCAATAATACTGCAGAGTATGAAGCCTTAGTACAAGGATTATACAAAGCAATTGGATTAGATATTAAATATCTACAAGTTTTCGGAGATTTTGAAATTGTTATCAAACAGGTACAAAATACTATATGTTGTCTATCAGGTCATTTCAAGCATTATCAATCTTTAGTACAAGATCTAACTGAACATTTTATAGCATTCAATATTTCATCAATTCCCAGACTCCAAAATGCTAGTGTTGACCTCTTGGAAAACATAGCTTCCAAGCACATTCTCTCAGAAGACTATAGCCCAGATATATTCTTAATCAAATTAATCTTTAGACCCTCGATTCTTGATAACATTACCGATTGGAGAATTTTCAATGATGATATTGATATTGTAAGCTTCCTCACAACAGAAGGATCTTACACCAATCAGATAATTAACGAGGACCAACATGATAAACAATTGCAACAAGATAGCACTAATAATTCTATGCCAAAATCAATAGTCAAATTAGAAGACCTATGATTTGAAAGATCGATTTAAAAGATCTACCAATTCAAAACTTCAAAGTTCAACTTTGAACTATGAATTAGTAAATCTAGGAACTGATACCAAGCCACAGAATATCAATCTAGGTCTTGGCCTAGCCCCTGAAGAAAGATTAGCATATGTTCATCTCCTAAAACAATACAAAAGTGTCTTTGCTTGGAACTATGATGAACTTAAGACTTACAACACCTTTATCATTCAACATACTATCCCAATGATAAACAATGAAAAACTTGTCTAGCAAAAGCTGAGAAAGATCCATCTTAATCTAGAGAACCAGATCAAATATGAACTCAATAAATTATTTAAAGCCAAAATCATTTTTCTTGTTAGACATTCTAAATGGGTTTCCAATATGGTTCCTGTTAGAAAGAAAAATGGAGACATTAGAATTTCCATTAACTTTCGAAATCTTAACAAAGCCTGCCAAAAGGATAATTTTCCTTTGTCTCGCATGGAGCAAATATTACAGGCAGTCGTAAGATCAAAATTAGTGTCCTTCTTGGATGGTTTATCCGGCTACAACCAAGTTTTGATCCAACCCGACGATCAATTAAAGACCACGTTTAGAACGAAATGGGGTACTTATGCATATCAAAAGATGCCTTTCGGTCTGATCAACACTGATGCCACATTTCAAAGGGCCATGTGGTGAGCCCCAATATTGCAGCGATAATGCTGCAACTCCTGGAACTCCCTTCTTTAATTTTATCAACCCGGTAGTTCGTAACAAACTTGGAAGCGACGGTGCTATATGCACAAGTACTAGCTCTTGCCGCAGCTGTCACTTGGTCAGCTGGCACAAAGTCCACTAGGGGCTTAAAGAAAATTCTATGAGCTCTGAGAAGAAGCTTTTTACTGATGGACAAAAAGCTAACTCAAAGGAAGCTAATCTACTTGCAGAAAGAAAACTGAAAAGCTGAAAGGAAATGTAAACCCTAGCAAACCCTAATTTTACCAGCTAGCCCTACTGATGCGAAAAAGAGGATGCAAGCTACTGAAAGAGATGTCATTTCTTCTAGGAAGGTAAAATGCATGTGTCTAAGTTATCACTATCTGAAGAAAACATCTTTTTGTATTTTTGAATAAGTTGTCAAAATTATCATGCATGTGCTTTCACTGTTTTTTACTGTGCAGAGGTGGATCGGCGAGAGGAAATGCTTGGAAGAGGTTGGGAAGGTTCAGAGAGGGCCTAAGGGGTCCCTAACACCCTTCCAAAAAGTTTCACAGAGTTTGGCTATCAAGAAACCTCATTTGTGAGCTTCTACAGGAAGTCTGCAGGGATTCTACAGGATGTTCAAGAATTTCTACAGGATGTTCTGTATATTTTTACAGGATGTTCCGAAAAGTGGATTTTGGAGGGTTGATGGAGGAAAAATGGTGGGAAAGTGGAAATGGAGGTTGGATAATGATGTCAAGGGGTTCAGGACCTAGCGCATGAGGCTAAGGAGCGATTGGATTTGGTTCAAGGATGGAGGAAGCGATGATGCACAAGGATGTAGAAATTAGGGCAAGGTGGGAAAAGTATGGAAAATGAAGGGTAGGAATCATGGATTAAGGGTTGGAGTAGATTATCTGATAGAGGGAAGGTAGATACAGAGGTAATACAGGTGATCTACACACAATTTTCTAAAACTGACCAAACAAAGACTATGCAAACCCAAGATCTAGCTATCTTGGCCTAATTTGACCTAAATAACAACAAGAAAAATGAACAGAAGTTTATTTGCAACGAAATAACGTGAAATGCTATGAAAACTAAGCAATCAAGACTCTGAACATGTAACCAACTTCTACAAATAAAAATCGAACACTAATGATTGCATGGCGAAGCAAAGACTGTGTTTTTGTTGGCAGCAAGGTCACCTTGATCCTAGCTCGTGATCACACTGAGGGAGAGGTGAAATCATAGGTGCTCGTTGGCCTTTTTCTGAAGTTTTTTCCCTGTTAATAACCTATCAACTAAATCTGAACATGAAAAGCTACTTTAACCATCAAAAGCAACCTAAATAACAAAACAAGATTTAAATCTAAATAGCAGATTTTATTCTAAGAATGCAGCAAAGACACATGAAAGTAAACAAAGGAGGTACTGGGCACTTGAGATGGGCCCACCCCAAGAGCTACAGCCTCCTAAGAGAGATTAGAGCTGTTGCAAAGATGGATTCATCTTTATTGATCAAAATAATAGTTACATTCCAAAAACTATCCACAAGGAAAACTTGAAAATGTGCTGAAATGTAGAGCTAAACTACTGCCTAAAAAATGACTAAAATTGAACTACCAACTAGCTAACTTCTGCCTACAAAGTGACTAACTACTGGCTAACCAAAATGAGGCCCTAAGCCCTCTTATTTATACAAATTGAGGACCCCAACAGTCCTCCTAAACTTTAGGGACTCGACTGCCAAAACTTGTAGTTAACAGTAGTCCTACTTGACTTGCTTGGCTGCCCTTGTGATAATTGATGTGGTGGCCCTTAAACTCTGAGCTGATGGTGGAGAATTTGAGGTAAGGGCCCATAAATGAAGGGGAAACCTTCCTACAAATCCTCTCTCTTGTTCCCACACGAATTTGGCTGCCAAGTGCTCATTAAAACCTTTAATTGTCTCAAAATTGACCAAAAGCACTGCACAAAGCACCCATTAGACTTGTTGGCATAATGACTAACCCAATTTACTCTATTAGCATAAATATAATAAAAAACATGCAATAAACTAATGAGAATGGTGGATTAAGTCGAATTAGGAGGTTTAATGAGCCCATATAATTATCCATTTTTGAGGCTCATCATCACCCCCTACTGAAAGTGTTGCTCATCCTCTGAGCAACTAAGCTATCTCTTCATCTCTGATGGCCCTGGAGGCCTCCCTATCATGCCAAGGTTCTGAAGTGATGTCCTCTTCTCGGTCATGAAACCATGATTTTCTCTCTGCTTCTTTCCACTGCTTGTGCTCCTTTTCTTGTAGCAGTTTTGTTAAAGCCTCAGCCTTGCCTATAGCTTTCCCTCTCTCTGTTGTTCATTAGATGTTTCCTTGTCTTTCCTTCTTCCTGTGATTGTTTGGCCACCTTTTCCTCCAATTTCTTGGTCTCTCTTAGCTTAGCCCGAGTTTCCTATAGATAATTCTCAACTTCCTGTAGAACTGTCTCAGCTTTCTGTAGAACTGTCTTTGAGTCCATCATCTTAATTTTCTCTCTCTAGGTGCAGGCTTTTGGCTTCCTCATTCATAGATGATGGATCTCTTTGAAGGATACTCTTCCTTTTTGTTTAGTTGTGGTGTCCTCAATTGTAATTGGCTCCCTTGACTATGGTTGGGGTCTACCTTCTTTTATCCTCGTGCTCCTTCTTGCTTTAAAATACATGGGAGGCTCCCTTTTTGCTGTGGAGATGTGCTTAAGGTAGCCAGCACAGTTGCTGCCTCCCTAGCTAAAATCTCAGGCGATTGTTCCTTTTGTTGCCCTTTTTCCAGACTTCCTGTAGAAAGTCCTGTGCTGATTGTTTTCTGGCTTCTTGTAGAAACCATCTTCTAGATTCTTGTAGGACCTGTCTTCACTGTTTCAGTCCTGCTTAGCTAGGGGTGTCTTGCCTTTTAATTGTGGTGTGGTTGCCTTGGTTGTGACAACTCCCATTTGGGCTTTCTTGGCCTTTTTTCCAGCCTCTTTTCCTTTTTCGCCCTCTCTGTTTTTGTTGTTGTCTCCTTTTCTGTCTCATGCTCAGCAGTCATGTCAAATTCCTCTTTTTCCTTCTGTTCTTCCTCTATTTTTCCCTCTGTTTGAATGTCTTATGCTCCCTCATCAATGTTCTTCTCAATTTCTTCAGTTGGCATGGTGTTGAGTTTGTGTTTTAACAAAAAAAAAAAGAGAAAATGCTCAAGTGGAAAAAACACCGTCAATCACTGAAATAGAGGACAACTGAATTCGGTCTTTTTTTGAACCCAAGAAGGGATTTTTCGTGTGCTCTTTACAACATAAAATGGCAGTAATTCCCTTGTGTTAAAACAGTTGTCACCTTGAATTGGTCTGTCTGTTTATGAAATAAAATTTTCACAGATCAGAGCATAAGGACACTGGTTTTCTCACACATTGATAGATATGTAAATTCAGGTTTTTCCACACACAAGTTGGTCTGCTGCATGTCTTCCTTGCAAGGGAATTTTTTATTTTCTTCTTTTTCATTTTAAAACTGATGAGGAGATTTTGGAAGCAAAAGAAAAGAATGGGTAAACTCATTGAATCATGCAGGCAGACTTCCACTGTTCTCAATGCACAGGCAGACTTTTTACTCTCATTTTTCAATTTAATGTCGTGTTCAATTCACCATTTTGCACCAACAAATCATGCACGAAGAAGTTTCCTCGATCCTACCTCATTTTGAGCTTGAACTTCGCTGAAAATCCCAGGTTTTCTTTCTGCATGGCTGTTTTCTATGTTTCCTGTAGAAGACTTCCTGTAGAAACGCCTGTAGAGCGCCCCTGCACCTCTGAGCGAGCCTGATACGCAGCAAAATCTTGAAGACAGGTAGAAAAACTAGTGGAGGATGACTAGTTAATCATTTGGTGCATACTTCAGTTGAGGATGTTGTAAGTGAAAATGAACAGCAGTTTGTGAGTTTCAGCCGAGCCTTCTTTAATTGCTGTGTGATTTGTGGTGAGGTGGCAGAAACATGCGCTGGCCCATGCAGATGGAAGTGATGTCACAAAACATCATGTTCCCTACCTGTGATCACTCCATCAATTATGTTGAAGGTCAAAGAGTCATCATTACCTGTTTCCCGATTTCCTCTTGAGATGGCTGAGCGCACGTGTCTCATTCATCCACCGAGTGTTGTTGACCTGGATGCTAAATGGCCACCGATTTTCTTAATCTCAACCATCTCATTGCTCATACAGTTTTCAAATTACATTCATGAAATCAAAGGAACGAGTTTTAGTCACGTACCTGGAAGTCGAATGGTCGCTGTGAGGTGTTGTGGCCTTTCATTTTCTGCATGCATTGGTTTTTGTGGTTGCATGATGGCTTGGCGGCTGATTCATGGCTATTTTTTCTTGTGCAAGTATCCTCTGGCCGGATCCATGCTGCAGGAGCTGGCTTCATGTTCAGATCTGCACCCTCAAGCTGCTGATGTTGAATTTTCACAAGCCATAAACTTTTTTTTGCCATTGCTCCCGAACGATAGACCAAATCAATCTGAAACTTGTTGAGCATGTTCCTATCATCATTATGCACCTCCCATAGCAAAATTGCAACCAATGGATGCACAAATTTCGAGAAAAATGGGAAATGGCTGAATATTACAGAGATCAATTTCTCAGAAACCGTGCATCGGAATCGGCTGAAACTACTTGGGTAGGTTACTGTCAGCCATATGCATCTCCCCATGAAACAAGTTTTGAAACGGATTCACGGATATGGAGAAAATGCAAAAATGGCCGAAGGTGATGGAGGTTGATTTCTTGGAAATTGTGCACTAGAATTGGCTGAAATTGCTCGGGCATGTTGCCATCATCCCTATACAGCTCCCTGTAAAATGGTTTTGTAAATGGATGCACGGTTTGCAAGTTATGGAAAAAACAAATTTCAGCAGTAGGTATTTTTGTTTCAAGACATTCTGCAATTTTTTGCATGGAAAGAAAAATTGAGTTCAAGCTGTGATGCAGGCATGGAGATGATGGAGGAGGAGTTTGAAGATTGCAGGAGGACTTCTGAACCCTTGAGGAAGCTATCATGTTCGCCAAACTACCTTTTTGCAATCCATTTTTAGCTTCCTGTAGAAATCCTGTAATTTCTAGAGGAACTTCCTGTAGAACGCACAGTTTTGAGGAAAGAAGCACAATGAGATGGAAATAATGATGGAGAAGGGTGAGGGATGGAAACATGGATGCTTGCAGACCTCATGGATAGATTCCTAGCCTTATGGTCCTCTTCGGAGATCGATTTTGGCTTGTTTGTAGGCTTCCTGTAGAAGACAGAGAACTTCCTGTAGAAAACAAAGTTTTGAGGAAGGAAGCATAATGAGATGGAAATTATGATGGAGAAGGGTGAGGGATGGAAATATGGATGCTTGCAGGACACATGGATAGATTCCTAGCCTTATGGTCCTCTTCGGAGATCGATTTGGGCTTGTTTGTAGGCTTCCTGTAAAAGACACAGAACTTCTTGTAGAAAACACAGAACTTCCTGTAGAAGGCACATAACTTCGTATGTTTTTGTTTTGAGCGACCCTCCTGACCTGCAATGTCCTTCTTGCAACCTACAATTATTCAATGGAAATTAGGTTTACTTTTTCTTTTCTATTTTCTTCTTTTTTCTCTTCTTTTTTTGAAAACAACTAGGGCGCTTCATGGAGGTTTTCACCCTAATTGCCTGCCTTAGGCACCTCCAAGGGAGGTTTTCACCCAAGGATCTTATTCTTTTTTTTTTCTCTCTTTTTTCCAATCCATTGACCGCCTCATGGAGGTTTTCAATCAATGAGCCGATCTGAGGCACCTCCAATGAGGTTTTCACTTTAGATCTTTATTTTTCTCTTATTTTCATTTTTTTCTTTCATTTTTTTTTTCTACCCAACCCTACTTGAAAAAAAAAATCGTTTTCAAGTATAAGAATACTTCCAATGGAGCCATGTGCACATCGATATTAGAGACAAAATGATTTGGAGGCTCGAAATGCATGCTTTGATAGGTATCTGAATTTCATAGAACAAATGATTTGACTTTGAAGGGATCGAGCATAGCTGAGGAAGAGAGTACTGCTGCAACTTAGTGACCGTCTGAAACCATATCTCAATACAACTCTGATATCCTTGGTCCTTTTGCTGATCTGGATCATTCTTCATGTCACCTTCTACCATGACTTTCTCATCTTCCTTTTTTTACTGATCTTTCTCTTGAATACATGGAGGATTTGAGGGTAACCATGAGGGAGCTTTCTCGATCTCTGATTCTGATCTCTTCTCTTCATCAAGTGCAGCCCACGTTTCTTTGATCTTTTCTTTTGAATCTTCTTTTTCCTTTGGTCCTTTAATGTTGTCAATATAATCTCTGTTTTGCAACACTCTTCCTGAGCTTTGGTGAAGATCATTGAGCTCAAGAGGAGTCATTTGGACATGTTGTGCCTTAGCTTTGCAATTGGGTTGAGCTATTCCAATGTGTAGGTTTGGAAATGGTGGTATGGGTAGTTGAGTGGGGGTGTATATTTGAGATGGATGTGGATGGGGTTCTAGTTGGGTAGGTAGTGGAGGAAAATGAGCAGGATGAGAGTTGTACTGGGGCCTCCACCCTTGATGAGGTGCATTCCACTAAGGCTGTGGCTAAGCATAAGAGTGAAACAAATGAGCAACTGGTTGGGCATAACATGGATGTGTGAAGGAACAAGGAGGAGGTGTGAACGAGGAAGGATGAGCAGGGGGACCCCAAGAAGGCATGAAAGTGGCTTGATAGGGGTCATAATAGGTCTCGGATATCCCTTGCAGTTCTTGCTGGTAAGGTATGGATCCATGTGACCTCCTTTGGTTCATGAAATAGAGTGGCTCAGTGACTTCTTTGGCCTTTTGATATGCAGCTTCGATTCTAGGCAAGGAAGGGCACTGATTCGTAGGATAGTATTCTTCACAGACAAAACACACTTCTAGGGAGTGCATTGGACATTCGTTCCTAGGATGATTTCTAGTGCACCTGGGAAAAAAGATGGCCAAAGCCCTCTTGGCTTCCTCTTGCTTCCTTTGGATCTACAAGGTATCCAGTTGCATGGCAAGAAACTGCCTCATCTCGCTCTTGAAATCTTCCATCAAATTCTCACATTCACCTCTAAGGATTGAGTTGGAAGAAAACGTATTTCTCCCAACATTTCTGCTTGTAGCCATTTCCTCGAGTGGAACTTTTTTCTTCTTCTTCTCCCCTAGAGGTTCTTTAAATATGCTTTGATGTCCGCCCAAGGGTTCTTATTAATCACAGCCATCGAAGAAGAGAGAAGGTTGGCTGTGTGAAGTAGTGGGGAGTGTTGTGCAAGTATTTTTTTGACTTATCTCTACTCCTACCAGGCATGAAAGGAAATATTTTTGGTTGATTTTTGTTTTTTTTTTTCTGCTTGTACCTACAAAAACTAAAATGGATTGAAGTGCAACTAACTATCTTGCTAAAATGAAAATGTGGAATTGAAATGAAAGCATGAAATGACTAATCTATTTTTCTCAAATGAAATTGCAGGAATGAAATGTTAGGCTACGCTTGCAGAATTGAAATTCTAATCTATGCTTGCAAAAATGAAATTGCGGAATTGAAATGCTAATCTATGAAAGTGGGAAATGTCTACTCTACTTTTGCGGAAATGAAATTGTAGAGTGGAAATGAAATAAACTACTTAGCAGAAGTTTGTAGTAGAAATAGAAGAAAAGCAACAATCACCAATACTCTAACGCTTCCCTGGCAACGGCGCCAAAAAGATGGTGAGCCCCAGTATTGTAGCGATAATGCTGCAACTCCTGGAACTCCCTTCTTTAATTTTATCAACCCGATAGTTCGTAGCAAACTTGGAAGCGACGGTGCTATATGCACAAGTACTAGCTCTTGCCACAGCTGTCACTTGGTCAGCTGGCACAAGTATGCTAAGGGCTTAAGCCAACTTCTATGAGCTCTGAGAAGAAACTTTTTACTGATGGACAAAAGCTAACTCAAAGGAAGCTAATCTACTTGCAGAAAGAAACTGAAAAGCTGAAAGGAAATGTAAACCCTAGCAAACCCTAATTTTACCAGCTAGCCCTACTGATGCGAAAAAGAGGATGCAAGCTACTGAAAGAGATGTCATTGACTTCTAAGAAGGTAAAATGCATGTGTCTAAGTTATCATTATCTGAAGAAAACATATTTTCGTATTTTTGAATAAGTTGTCAAAATTATCATGCATGTGCTTTCACTGTTTTTGACTGTGCAGAGGTGGATCAGCGAGAGGAAATTCTTGGAAGAGGTCGGGAAGGTTCAGAGAGGGCCTAAGGGGTCCCTAACACCCTTCCAAAGAGTTTCACAGAGTTTGGCTATCAAGAAACCTCATTTGTGAGCTTCTACAAGAAGTCTGCAGTGGTTGTACACGATGTTCAGGAATTTCTACAGGATGTTCTGTAATTTTCTACAGGATGTTCCAAAAAGTGGATTTTGGAGGGTTGATGGAGGAAAAATGGTGGGAAAGTGGAAATGGAGGTTGGATAATGATGTTAAGGAGTTCAGGACCTAGCGCATGAGGCTAAGGAGTCATTGGATTTGGTTCAAGGATGGAGGAAGCGATGCACAAGGATGTAGAAATTAGGGCAAGGTGGGAAAAGTATGGCAAATGAAGGGTAGGATCATGGATTAAGGGTTGGAGTAGATTATCTAATGGAGGAAAGGTAGATAGAGAGGTAATACAGGTGATCTACACACAATTTTCTAAAACTGACCAAACAAAGACTATGCAAACCCAAGATCTAGCTATCTTGACCTAATTTGACCTAAATAACAACAAGGAAAATGAAAAGCAGTTTATTTGCAACGAAATAATGTGAAATGTTATGAAAACTAAGCAATCAAGACTCTGAACATGTAACCAACTTCTGCAAATAAAAATCGAACACTAATGATTGCATGGCGAAGCAAAGACTGTGTTTTTGTTGGTAGCAAGGTCACCTTGATCCCAGCTCGTGATCCCACTGAGGGAGAGGTGAAATCAGAGGTGCTTGTTGGCCTTTTTCTGAAGCTTTTTCCCTGTTAATAACCTATCAACTAAATCTGAACATGAAAAGCTACTTTAACCATCAAAAACAACCTAAATAACAAAACAAGATTTAAATCTAAATAGTAGATTTTATTCTAAGAATGTAGCAAAGACACATGAAATTAAACAAAGGAGGTACTGGGCACTTGAGATGGGCCCAACCCCAAGAGCTACAGCCTCCTAAGAGAGATTAGAGCTGTTGCAAAGCTCGATTCATCTTTATTGATCAAAATAATAGTTACATTCCAAAAACTGTCCACAAGGAAAACTTGAAAATGTGTTGAAATGCAGAGCTAAACTACTGCCTAAAAAATGACTAAAATCGAACTACCAACTAGCTAACTTTTGCCTACAAAGTGACTAACTAATGGCTAACCAAAATGAGGCCCTAAGCTCTCTTATTTATACAAATTGAGGACCCCAACAGTCCTCCTAAAATTTAGGGACTCGGCTGCCAAAACTTGTAGTTAACAGCAGTCCTACTTGACTTGCTCTGCTTCCGTTGTGATAATTGATGTGGTCGCCCTTGAACTCCGAGCTGATGGTGGATAATTCGAGGTAAGGGCCCAAAAATGAAGGGGACACCTTCCTACAAATCCTCTCTCTTGTTCCTCCACGAATTTGGCTGCCAAGTGCTCATTAAAACCTTTAATTTTGTCTCAAAATTGACCAAAAACATTGCACAAAGCACCCATTAGACTTGTTGGCATAATGACTAACGCAATTCACTCTATTAGCATAAATATGGATGCTTGTAGGCCTCATGGACAGATTCCTAACCTTATGGTCCTCTTTGGGGATTGATTTGGGCTTGTTTGTAGGCTTCCTGTAGAAGACACAAAACTTCTTGTAGAAAACACAGAACTTCCTGGAGAAGGCACAGAACTTCCTCTGTCTTTGTTTTGAGCGACCCTCCTGACCTGCAATGTCCTTCTTGCAACCTGTAATTATTCAATGGAAATTAGGTTTACTTTTTCTTTTCTCTTTTCTTTTTTTTCTCTTTTCTTTTTTTCTGAAAACAACTAGGGCGCCTCATGGAGGTTTTCACCCTAATTGCTTGCCTTAGGCGCCTCCAAGGGAGGTTTTCACCCAAGGATCTTATTCTTTTTTCTTTTCTCTTTTTTCGAACTCATTGACTGCCTCATGGAGGTTTTCAATCAATGAGCTTATCTGAGGCACCCCCAAGGAGGTTTTCACCTTAGATCTTTATTTTTCTCTTATTTTCATTTTTTTCTTTTCTTTTCTTTTTTCTACCCAACCCTACTTGAAAAAAAAAATCATTTTCAAGTATAATAATACTTCCAATAGAGCCATGTGCATATCAAGATTAGAGATAAAATGATGTGGAGGCTCGAAATGCATGCTTTAACAGGTATTCGAATTTCAGAGAACAAATGATTTGACTTTGAAGGGATCGAGCATAGCTAAGGAAGAGAGTATTGCTGCAACTTAGTGATCGTCTGAAACCATATCTCAATACAACTCTGATATCCTTGGTCCTTTTGCTGATCTGGATCATTCTTCATGTCACCTTCTACCATGACTTTCTCATTTTCCTCTTTTTGTTGATCTTTCTCTTAAATACATGGAGGATTTGAGGGTAACCATGAGGGAGCTTTCTCGATCTCTGATTCTGATCTCTTCTCTTCATCAAGTGCAGCCCACGGTTCTTTGATCTTTTCTTTTGAATCTTCTTTTTCCTTTGGTCCTTTAATGTTGTCAATATAATCTCTGTTTTGCAACACTCTTCCTGAGCTTTGGTGAAGATCATTGAGCTCAAGAGGAGTCATTTGGACATGTTGTGCCTTAGCTTTGCAATTGGGTTGAGTTATTCCAATGTGCGGGTATGGAAATGGTTGTATGGGTAGTTGAGTGGGGGTGTATATTTGAGATGGATGTGGATGGGGTTGTAGTTGGGTAGGTGGTGGAGGCAAATGAGTGGGATGAGAGTTGTACTGGGGCCTCCACCCTTGATGAGGTGCATTCCACTGAGGCTGTGGCTGAGCATAAGAGTGAAACGAATGAGCAACTAGTTGGGCATAACATGGATCTATGAAGGAACAAGGAGGAGGTGTGAACTAGGAAGGATGAGCAGTGGGACCCCAAGAAGGCATGAAAGTGGCTTGATAGGGGTCATAATAGGTCTCGGATATCCCTTGCAGTTCCTGCTGGTAAGGTGTGGGTCCATGTGACCTCCTTTGGTTCATGAAATAGAGTGGTTCAGTGACTTCTTTGGCCCTTTGATATGCAGCTTTGATTCTAGGCAAGGAAGGGCACTGATTCGTAAGATGGTATTCTTCACGGACAAAACACACTTCTAGGAAGTGCATTGGAGATTCGTTCCTAGGATGCTTTCTAGTGCACCTGGGATAAAAGATGGCCAAAGCCCTCTTGGCTTGCTCTTGCTTCCTTTGGATCTGCAAGGTATCCAGTTGCATGGCAAGAAACTGCCTCATCTCGCTCTTGAAATCTTCCATCAGATTCTCACATTCACCTCTAAGGATTGAGTTGGAAGAAAAAGTATTGCTCCCAACATTTCTGCTTGTAGCAATTTGCTCGAGTGGAATTTTTTTCTTATTCTTCTCCCCTAAAGGTTCTTTAAATATGCCTTGATGTCTATCCAGGGGTTCTTATTAATCACAGCCATCGAAGAAGAGAGAAGGTTGGCTGTGTGAAGTAGTGGGGGGTGTTGTGCAAGTATTTTTCTGACTTATCTCTACTCCTACCACGCATGAAAGGAAATGTTTTTGGTTGATTACTATTTTTTTTTTTTTGCTTGTACCTGCAAAAACTAAAATGGATTGAACTGCAACTAACTATCTTGCTGAAATGAAAATGCGAAATAGAAATGAAAGCACGAAATGACTAATCTATTTTTCTCAAATGAAATTGCAGGAATGAAATGCTAGGATACGCTTGCGGAATTGAAATGCTAATCTATGAAAGCGGGAAATGTCTACTCTACTTTTGCGGAAATGAAATTGCAGAATGAAAATGAAATAAAAACTTAGCATAAGGTTGTAGTAGAAAATAGAAGAAAAGCAAAAATCACCAATACTTTGACGCTTCCCCGGGAATGGCGCCAAAAAGATGGTGAGCCCCAATATTGCAGCGATAATGCTGCAACTCCTGGAACTCCCTTCTTTAATTTTATCAACCTGGTAGTTCGTAACAAACTTGGAAGTGACGGTGCTATATGCACAAGTACTAGCTCTTGCCACAGTTGTCACTTGGTCAGCTGGCACAAGTCCGCTAGGGGCTTAAGCCAACTTCTATGAGCTCTGAGAAAAAGCTTTTTATTGATGGATGAAAGCTAACTCAAAGGAAGTTAATCTACTTGCAGAAAGAAACTGAAAATCTGAAAGGAAATGTAAACACTAGCAAACCCTAATTTTACCAGCTAGCCCTACTGATGCGAAAAAGAGGATGCAAGCTACTGAAAGAGATGTCATTGACTTCTAGGAAGGTAAAATGCATGTGTCTAAGTTATCACTATCTGAAGAAAACATATTTTTGTATTTTTGAATAAGTTGTCAAAATTATCATGCATGTGCTTTCACTGTTTTTGACTGTGCAGAGGTGGATCGGCGAGAGGAAATGCTTGGAAGAGGTCAGGAAGGTTCAGAGAGGGCCTAAGGGGTCTCTAACACCCTTCCATAGAATTTCACAGATTTTGGCTATCAAGAAACCTCATTTGTGAGCTTTTACAAGAAGTCTGCAGGGGTTCTACAGGATGTTCAAGAATTTCTACAGGATGTTATGTAATTTTCTACAAGATGTTCCTAAAAGTGGATTTTGGAGGGTTGATGGAGGAAAAATGGTGGGAAAGTGGAAATAGAAGTTGGATAATGATGTTAAGGGGTTCAGGACTTGGCGCATGAGGCTAAGGAGTGATTGGATTTTGGTTCAAGGGTGGAGGAAGCGATTATGCACAAGGATGTAGAAATTAGGGCAAGGTGGGAAATGTATGGCAAATGAAGGGTAGGAATTATGGATTAAGGGTTGGAGTAGATTATCTGATGGAGGAAAGGTAGATAGAGAGGTAATACAGGTGATCTACACACGATTTTTTAAAACTAACCAAACAAAGACTATGCAAACCCAAGATCTAGCTATCTTGACCTAATTTGACCTAAATAACAACAAGGAAAATGAACAACAGTTTATTTGTAACGAAATAATGTGAAATTATATGCAAACTAAGCAATCAAGACTCTAAACATGTAACCAACTTCTACAAATAAAAATCGAACACTAATGATTGCATAGTGAAGCAAAGACTGTGTTTTTGTTGGCAGCAAGGTCACCTTGATCCCAGCTCCTGATCCCACTAAGGGAGAGGTGAAACTAGAGGTGCTCGTTGGCCTTTTTCTGAAGCTTTTTCCCTGTTAATAAACTATCAACTAAATCTGAACATGAAAAGCTACTTTAACCATCAAAAGCAACCTAAATAACAAAACAAGATTTAAATCTAAATAGCAGATTTTATTCTAAGAATGCAGCAAAGACACATGAAAGTAAACAAAGGAGGTATTGGGCACTTAAGATGGGCCCAACCCCAAGAGCTACAGCCTCCTAAGAGAGATTAGAGCTAGTGCAAAGCTGGATTCATCTTTATTGATCAAAATAATAGTTACATTCCAAAAATTGTCCACAAGGAAAACTTGAAAATGTGCTGAAATACAGAGCTAAACTACTGCCTAAAAAATGACTAAAATCGAACTACCAACTAGCTAACTTCTGCCTACAAAGTGACTAACTACTGGCTAACCAAAATGAGGCCCTAATCCCTCTTATTTATACAAATTGAGGACCCCAACAATCCTCCTAAACTTTTGGGACTCGGCTGCCAAAACTTGTAGTTAATAGCAGTCCTACTTGACTTGCTTGGCTGCCCTTGTGATAATTGATGTGGTGGCCCTTGAACTCCGAGCTGATGTTGGAGAATTTGAGGTAAGGGCCCATAAATGAAGGGGACACCTTCCTGTTAGCACCTAAATCTGCCTCAGGCTGAAAGAAGGAAAAATTTAGGGTAACCACAGACCACGCTCAATCTGGTAGCTAGCCCTACCAGAACAGGAGAGGGCTCTCTCTGAGTCACACTCAGTGAATAGATGAACGAAAAGGACTGAGATGACTTTGAAATGAGCTATTTATCTTAGGCTAGCAGGTGAAAATGAATATAAGGAGTGATTTTTATGAATGACTGTGTTTCTGGGATGTTATGGGGCCACTGGACCTCAATGAACAGAGAACTTAACATAAAGGCACAGATTATTTCATGAGGCAAGGTAGGCGGAAAGCATAGCAATTTTAGATTTAAGATATGGCGGAATGGAGAGATTGATTAAGAAGGTGAAAATGGCATGGACAACATGAATCCTTTTCAATAGAAAAATGAACACTGTACATGAAATTTTCCCACAGGTAGAGCAATAGAATTGAATTCTACCTAATCTCACTCGAAAAATTTCACCAGAAATGAATACGAAATGAAACTATGGAACAAACAAAGAAATGGAGAGATTTATTAAGAAGGTGAAAAGGGCAATGGACAACATGAATCTTTTCAACAGAAGAATGAACAACTGTACATGAATTTTCCACATAGGTAGATGCAATAAAAATTGAATTCTACTGATCTCACTCGAAAAATTCACAAGAAATGAATTGAAATGAACTATGAAATATAACAAGATACATATGAAACATAAGAGACACACTTGCTACACTCACAACCACATGAATCTCATGAAACAGAGCCGCTTCCTTTCATTAATTCTCTGTAAAAATATACAGTGCAGAAACAAAGTTTCTTTCCCACAATCCCCCAAAAGTTACAAGCCAACCAACCAATTTTCTTTGCAAATGGTTTGCATACAATATATAGAATGTGCCATGAAGAGATAGAATGCCCAAGGGTCACAAAATGAAGGTGGAAAGCCAAACATCAGCTACAAGTGTAGTTCCACAAACATGACAAATGGCTTGGGTGGCCCTTTGCCTTCCTTTGCCACTTGTATAACTGACCATATGGAGTGAAAATATTTATAAAACCGCCGCGCTCCTCCTCCTGTGCGTCGTGCTCTTTTCCAGGTGCTGTTTGGAGGCCTTCCTAGTGTCTAAATTGAGCACAGCATAGCTCGTTGGAAATCCTGCCCTGTATACATTCTAACCCCACTGGAATTTTTCAATTTGGAATTCATTTTCCCTATCAAAAATTAAATATCCAAAGACTGGTTAAACTGTGCCAAATGAGGCTGCCTCAAGGCAGAGTGCTGTTATGGTCAAATTTTGAATGCCTTCCTCAACCCCACATTGAGCTAATGATAGCTCCTTGGAAATCTATTTGTGTCGACTTTCCAACCCAACTAGAATTTGGCAATTTGGAGCTCATTTTCTCTATCGAAAATCAAATCTCCCAAGACTAGTCGAACTATACCAAATGAGGTTGCCTAAAGGCAGAGTGTTGTTACAGTGAACTTTTGAATGCCTTACTCAACTCCAAATTAAGATCATGATAGCTCATTGGAAAGATACTTGTTGCTAGTTATGATTTGGATCATCAAGCAAGTCAATTGGCTAATCGATCTAGGAGCAAACTTGATTTTCCCAAGGTCGCTCCAGAGGTGCATCAATTCTCCCGAGGCAATTGTATTTTTGACATTTCTTCAGAACCATGATACCTGTGTAAAACGTGAAGGAATTTTTTCTTCCTTGGTATATTATGGACAAAAATCTCTCTCAATTTTCCCAAATTCATCTTTTATTTCTCAGAAACATCATTTGAGTGAAACATATCCCGATGTGTGGGACAAGGGATTTGCTGAAATGAAGCGAAATGAAGGGGATAGGGAGCTACTAAATTCTTGAGGAAATTTTGGGAAGTATGGAGGGATGTTAGAAAGTAGGGGAAAGTGGAATCTCAGAAATTGAGTGAGGGTAAGGGGTCCAAAAGGGCAAAACACAGGCCCAACCATAGAAAATTTCCAAGTTGTAGCAAGAAACTAGGGTTTGTGCGAAAATGAGGAATTTGGGGGATCTCAATGATGGGAAGTGTTTGATAAGGTAAATTATGGATAGGGGAAGGTGTATGAAAATTAGGATACAATTTTTTTTGATGATTTCACCATCCAAAAGAAATTAGCTTCAAAACCCTAGGAGAGGAAAATCAACCTTACCTAGGCGCAACTAAAGCATGAACAAGGTGTGAAATGACCCAATGGAACTTGACATGATAATGACAACCTTCTGAATGATGGTAGACTCAGCTGAATAGTGACATAGACCGACATCTGGACAACTTTGAAAGGAGTGAAAGCAAACTCTAGACCTAATGCCTAGTGACCAAATTTTACTTGAAGACTCACTGAAATGATAAAATTTGACCTTGACACCTTAAAATCACTTGTGTAAGAGCATGTTTGATCACTGGAGGAAGGTTGCAAATAATGACACTAACATTGGCTCCAATTGGGGATGGTAGCTCCTTGGAGGTGCCAAGAACAGCAGATCTCTGGAAGAGCTAGACAATGTCGTTTGTCCATTGGGCTATGGAGTCCATTATTCCGACAAACCAACATGACTCAATTTATTGACTGAAACTGACTCAATGCAAACTGACATGACTAAAAAAACTTGATTCTAACAAACTAACTCAAAACACTAAGAATTGAACTTAAAACCTAAAGCTTGGTGGTAGTGCATGACCACCTGCATTTCTTACAAGACTATATATCATCAAGCTATATCAAACTGCCAATGTAACCAATCAAGAAGATAATTTCTTGACTGATTCTTCCGATCAGATCTTCTGGTCAACAACAGATACTGGTAACTGGGCATCCAAAAACATAATTGGCCATGATCTCCTTCATCACTGAATACTGCAATAATGACCTTCACTGCTGTGTGCAACAAATCTGCCATTAGATCATGAAAAACATGAAAATTCTCCTCCTACTAAAGAAACAAGATGTCTTTTTCTTTTGATGTCGGCTATAGTCTGAATATATTTCTGATCATCTTGACATGATATGACAACCAGATTCTCATTACATTCATCACATTCATCAATCATGAGAAAAGCAACTTCAGATGATTCTTGAAACCCAACACTAACATTTTTATCATCTACCATACATTCATCCAAAGAAAGCTTTTCACTTACTTGACTGCAGATCTCATCTTGTTGTTTATGAATTGACAGGATTACCTCTTGATGAAGGCTTTGTTCTAATGACATGAGAACATTTGGACCCAAAACGTTGTTTTCTTCATCCCAGATGATTTCAGCAGCCGAGTTCTTTTTCATGGGACTTAGTACAAGGTTTTCTTGGTCATCACAATCTGAATCTACATCTGAAATGGCTATCTTAACATTATCACATTCTGGGATTAGAACTGGACTTCCTGGCATGTTGTCTTCTTCTATGGACAGATCTGAACCGACACTTTTTCTTTCATCACTTTCAGCCATATGGACATCTTCAACCTGCTAATCTATAAAGATTTTCACCGGACTGTCATCCTTTTCAAAACAGGAAGAAGTTTCACCAACACTTTCTTGACCATGTGTGCACTGCAAATCTGCTTTAGCTTGAGCTGGAACATGACTGTGCAAGAGTTGATCTATCTCATCTTCAGACAAAGGAGACACGACCTTTTATTTCCTTTTGCTCAAACAGTGATTGTCTTCAATATTTTCAAGCAAAGGAGTATATAATTTTTCCTCATACTGCTAATCCATTTCATGTAATTCATGTTTAATGTCAAGATGCAAAATTCCTTCATTTTCCGATGTACTACAATCTTGATCATGCTGCAAATTTTCATGATCGTCTTTACGCTACTGAAAGGGATTTTCATACAGGGCTTCCATGATCTCATCATCCATAAAATTATCATCCTCATAATATTTTTCAAGGCTCTCAATAAAACCATAAGCATGCTTGCAACAATCATGAACTAGATTCAATGATGGATAAGAGTCTTTATATCTTTCAATGAACAGGGCATGAAAATCATTTAGATAGTAAATACAAGTAGCAGGCAAATTTTCATACTAAGATTGGGCATCACCTTCTAGAGTGGCCATGAATATATTCATTAAGCAATCTTTAGGAAAATAACCCTTCAACTTGCGAATATGCATGTGAAATCGAACTAGATGTAAAGCAGCATCCTTCTTACCATCATCTTTAAACGTAGGCAGATTCCTTGACCAATCTACCTTCAGAATTTTATTTGGGAAGCCTGGGATGTGATCTCGGCTCATTGGAGCGTATCTTCTTGCAATCCGCTCCATTTTAAAATATCCCAAAGCTACTGATCCCTCTGTAGTGGAGTCACCATGAAGCACCGGTTGCTGGATTCTTTAGTGAAAGGAGTCGCCAGGTTAATGATTTTAGCCGTCTTCTTATGTTTGGTCGTTTTTCACCATCAACCATCATATCTAAGCTTGATATATGTCTTGGGGCAAGACAATCTACAAGCAAACAATTTTCTTCCCCAGTGGAGTCGCCACTATGTTAGCACCTAAATCTGCCTCAGGCTGAAAGAAGGAAAAATTCAGGGTAACCACAAACCACGCTCAGTCTGGTAGCTAGCCCTACCAGAACGGGAGAGGGCTCTCTCCGAGTCACACTCAGTGAATAGATGAACGAAAAGGACTGAGATGACTTTCAAATGAACTATTTATCTTAGCCTAGTAAGTGAAAATGAATATAAGGAGTGATTTTTATGAATAATTGTGTTTCTGGGATGTTATGGGACCACTGGACCTTAATGAACAGAGAACTTAACATAAAGGCACAGATTATTTCATGAGGTAAGGTAGGCGGAAAGCATAGCAATTTTAGTTTTAAGATATGGTGGAATGGAGAGATTGATTAAGAAGGTGAAAAGGGCATGGACAACATGAATCCTTTTCAACAGAAGAATGAACATTGTACATGAAATTTTCCCACAGGTAGAGCAATAGAATTGAATTCTACCTAATCTGACTCGAAAAATTTCACCAGAAATGAATACGAAATGAAACTATAGAACATAACAAATAAATGGAGAGATTGAATAAGAATATGAAAAGGGCATGGACAACATGAATCCTTTTCAACAGAAGAATGAACATTGTACATGAAATTTTCCCACAAGTAGAGCAATAAAATTGAATTCTACCTGATCTCACTCGAAAAATTTCACCAGAAATGAATATGAAATGAATTATGAAACATAAAAAGATACATATGAAACATAAGAGACACACTTGCTAGACTCACAACCACATGAATCTCATGAAACGGAGCCGCTGCCTTTCATTAATTCTCTGTAAAAATATACAGTGCAGAAACAAAGTTTCTTTCCCACAGTCCCCCAGAAGTTACAAGCCATCCAACCAATTTTCTTTGCAAATGGTTTGCATACAATATATAGAATGTGCCATGAAGAGATAGAACGCCCAAGGGTCACAAAATGAAGGTGGAGAGCCAAAAATTAGCTACAGGTGTAGTGCCACAAACATGACAAATGGCTTGGGTGGCCCTTTGCCTTCCTTTGCCACTTGTATAACTGACCATATGGAGTGAAAATATTTATAAAACCGTTGCGCTCCTCCTCCTGTGCATCGTGCTCTTTTCCAGGTGACTTTTAGAGGCCTTACCGGTGTCCAAATTGAGTGTAGGATAGCTCGTTGGAAAGCCTGTCCTGTTTTCTTTCCAAACCCACCATAATTTTTCATTTTGGAGTTAATTGTCCCAAACTGTGCCAAATGAGGCTGCCTCAAGGCAGAGTGCTGTTGCAGTCAACTTTTGAATGCCTTCCTCAACCCCAAATTGAGCGCATGATAGCTCATTGGAAATTTATTTGTGTCTACTTTCCAACGTAACTATAATTTTGCAATTTGAAGCTCATTTGCTCTGTCGAAAATCAAATCTCCCAAGACTGGTCGAACTGTACCAAATGAGGCTGCCTAAAGGCAGAGTGCTGTTACAGTCAACTTTTGAATTCCTTCCTCAACTCCAAATGGAGTTCATGATAGCTCATTGAAAATATACTTGTCTCTAGTTATCATTTGGATCATCAATAAAGTCATTTGGTGAACCGAACTAGGAAAAAACTTGATTTTCCCGAGGTCTCTCCAGAGGTGCATCAATTCTCCCGAGGCAATTGTATTTTTGACATTTCTTCAGAACCATGACACTTGTGTAAAACGTGAAGGAGGTTTTTCTTCCTTGGTCTGTTATGGACAAACACCTCTCTCAATTTTCCCAAATCCATCTTTGAGTGCTCAGAAACATCATTTGAGTGAAACATATCCCGATGTGTGGGACAAGGGATTTGTCGAAATGAAGCGAAATGAAGGGGATAAGGAGCTACATTCTTGAGGAAATTTTGGGAAGTATGGAGGGATGTTAGGAAGTAGAGAAAAGTGGAATCTCATAAATTGAGTGAGGGAAAGGGGTCCAAAAAGGCAAAACACAGGCCCAACCATAGAAAATTGCAAGAAACTAGGGTTTGTACGAAAATGAAAAATTTGAGGGATCTCAGTGATGGGAAGTGTTTGATAAGGTAAATTATGGATAGGGGAAGGTTTATGAACATCAGGATACAAGTTTTTTCGATGATTTGACCATCCAAGAGAAATTAGCTTCAAAACCCTAGGAGAGGGAAATGAACCTTGCCTAGGCGCAACTGAAGCATGAACAAGGTGTGAAATGACCCAATGAAACTTGACATGATAATGACAACCTTCTAAATGATGGTAGAATCAGCTGAATAGTGACATAGACCAACATCTGGAAAACTTTGAAAGGAGTGAAAGCAAACTCTAGACCTAATGCCTAGTGACCAAATTTTACTTGAAGACTCACTGAAATGATAAACTTTGACCTTGACACCTTAAAATCACTTGTGTCAGAGCATGTTTGATCACTGGAGGAAGGCTGAAAATACTGACACTAACACTTCATATAAATCCTCTCTCTTGTTCCTCCACAAATTTGACTGCTAAGTTCTCATTAAAACCTTTAATTTTGTCTCAAAGTTGACCAAAAACACTGCACAAAGCACCCATTAGACTTGTTGGCATAATGACTAACCCAATTCACTCTATTAGCATAAATATAATCAAAAACATGCAATAAACTAATGATAATGGTGGATTAAGTCGAATTAGGAGGTTAGATGAGCCCATATAATTATCCATTTTTGGGGCTCATCACCATGGACATCGCATTTAAGGGATTAGTAAACAAATCAGTAGTAATCTACTTGGATGATATAACTGTATATTCCAAAAAACAAGGTAATCATCTCAGAGACTTAAAACAGATCTTCCAATGTTTCCAAAGGTATGGAATTTCATTTAATCCAAAAAAGTCTTTTTTGCATTAAGTGAAGGAAAACTTTTTGGATTTATAGTGTCAAAATATGGAATCCATATTGATCTTGACAGAATCAACGAGATTTCTGAAATACCCTTGCCTCACAACAAGAAAGCTATGCAATCTTTCCTTGGACAGATTAATTTTGTAAAGATATTTGTTCTCGACTTTTCAAGAATCGTATCTCCCTTACAAGCAATGATTAAAAAAATTCAAACTTCAAATGGGGCTAAGACGAATATGAAGCATTCAATCTGATTAAACATGTAATTGTAAATGCTCCATCTTTAGAAACTCCAAATTTTTCCGATCCTTTCATTTTGTATACATTTGCCTTTGATAGATCATATGTTGCGATGCTCACTCAAGCAAATCAAGACAAGAATGAAGCTCCAATTACCTTTTTCAGTTCAAACCTACAAGGGGCTGAATTAAATTATTCAGACATCGAGAAACAAGCTTATGTTGTTTTCAAAGCGATCAAACATTTCAGACCCTTTCTGCTTAAAACCCATACAAAAATCATAGTACCGTTTCCAGCAGTAAGAAATATCTTAGTACAGAAAGACATGGGTGAGAAAAGAGCCAATTGGGTTACTGCCTTTACAAGAATATGACGCTGAAATTAAGCTAGCAAATATTGTAAAAGGTCAAAGCTTTTGCAAAATGCTAGCTAGAGCATCGCTTATTTCCGAAACACCATAAGCAAAAATACAAATATATGAGGTAAGCCTAAATGATATTGAATCATTATACGCTGATATCATATTTTATTTAAAGAATGGATACGCTCCTTCAAATCTAGATTATAGAAAGAAAAGAGCTCTAATATTGAAGGCTAAGCAATATCAGCTCGTAAATGATGTACTTTTTAGGATGAATTATGATTATGTCCTCCTTAGATGTCTTAAGAAATCTAAAGTTGAAAAGGCATTGCAAGAACTCCACGATGGACCAACAGGTGGACATTATGCTAGAAATTCTATTGCACATAAAATTTTGTGTGTTGGTTACTATTGGCCTACACTATTCAACAACGCACATAGCTACGTAAGGAAATGTCAAGTTCGTCAAACTGTCGCAGGAAGACAAAAGAAACCATCATTGCCTTTGCAACCAGTCAATATCAATCAACCTTTTGATCAATGGGGATTGGATATAATAGGTGAGATTGTTCCTCACTCTTCTAAACAACATAGGTATATCCTTACAGCTACAGATTATTTCACTAAATGGGTAGAAGCAACTCCCCTCAAGACAGCTAATGCCAAACACATCATTGATTTCATAGATCAGTTCATAATCACCAAGTTTGGTTTACCCTCTGCTTTAATGTTTAATAATGCATCGCATTTTTCTGGCAATGCTATGATTGAGTTTGCGCTTAAAAGAGATTTTAAGCTTAAATACTTTGAGAATTATTACCCACAGGGGAATGGATTAGCTGAATCAACGAATAAAAACTTAATTAGAATCATTAAGCGAACCATCAATCAAAATCATAAGAATTGGCACAAATCTTTAATATATGCTCTATGGGCAGACCGAATAATGCAGAAAGCCTCCATAGGTACTTCTCCCTTTAATTTAGTTTATGGGAAAGATGTAGTCCTTCCAACTCATCTAGCAATCCCTTCTTTGGCCTTCGTTCAATTTATTGATAAAACACCAACTTCTTCCTTACAACTAAGGCAATTGCAAATCCTTATGCTAGAAGAGAAATGAGAATAGGATAAAATAACTCATGCTCATCACCAAGCATTAGCAAAAGTTTCTTTTGATTCAAACATGATATCTAGAAAGGACTTTCAGATTGGAGATCTAGTTTTAAAGTGGGATAAGGCTCATGAGGAAAAGGGCAAACTTACGAAATTCCAACGAATGTGGCTTGGCCCTTTCCAAATTGCAGAAATCATAGGTCCATCTATTTTTATGTTACAGGATTTAATAGGAAAAAGAGAATCTTTGCCTATTAACGGGCAGATCCTCAAAAAATACTTTCGATGGGAGATCATTCTTCTATTTTTGTAAATTAGTCTTTCCTTATTTTGATAATAAAACTAGTTGTAAATGGTTACATATGGAATTCACGAAAAAGACTAGTATTTCATTTAAGTTTTTTTTTTTCGCTTGTACAAATAGAACTGATTTAGGAAATTGGTCATTATTATTCAAAGATACAGTCAAAGGCTATAAATCTAAAAATGATACTAGTTTCAACCTTGTAAATTTTGATAAAAAAAACCACCTTTAGTGGGAATTTGTTTTATATCAGTCAATTGAAATGTATCACAAACAAAACAAAGATTCTCTGTAGAAAAGCTCTTTCCAAAAACTCTACCATTGTCGTCCAAAGCTATTCTTAAGGAAACAATGACTTCCTCCCCAACTAGGGAATTACAAGCTTCAAGGAATAATCCAACAATACGCTTTAACTTAAAGAATACGAGGTCTCATCATGAGCCGACTTATCATGATCATAGATATTATGGCTTGCTGACTTTGCCAAAACTGCATATCACAACAGGGCAATGACTCGAGATTGTTGCAATCAAAAGACAAGGGGTCTCATCATGAGCCAGCTTGTTCAGCAAAGTTATAAATCAAGTGAGTGGCACTATCATAATTTGGCTACCAAACCAAGGCATTGTTCTTTAAGAATTAAAAGAAAAGAAAAGAAATAAGTGTGGATACAGATTTCCCTTTGAAAATCATATACCTCTCCAGGTAGGATACAGGATCATTGTTGGGTAACAGGTAACCCTGTCGAGGCTATAAATGCCCACTGGTAGCAGAGGCTCTACCTACGACAAATGAGCATACTTAAAACTAATTAATAGAGAAGGCTTTGTTTTTATCTTTATAAACTAGGTAGTGATTGATGTAAATACAATGACTAGCTCTAGGAAGTAAATAACCAAAGTTAAAATAGAAGAAGCAAACTATCATTGACAACTGAAAGCATGGTGTAATTTATCTTTCCATAATAAAGTTTGATTTTCTAGAAAAGCTTTCTATTTTGGAAGTTTATAAACTTCAAAAGAAAAGTAGAGATAACTGGTTCTTCCAAGTGAATCGCCAACTGTTGTGGCTAGCAACAACCCCCCTTCTTATTTAGTTTTATCACTAATACTAAATAAGAGGGGACCCTTATTCAAAAAATTAAAAAAAAAAAATAAATAAATTAGTGCTTGTATTCCCTTTTTGAATAAAATTTACTATCATAAACTTAGGAGAATACCCGAAAAATCTAAAAAAATTTAAGTTTTGTGATAAAGTTTGAATAAAACCACTCTCTCAATAAAGAGCATCGCATCGCAAAAAGGTAATGGATGCGTTCCTACAAGAAGAATCCTAAGATTGTGAAATCATGATGCGAAATCACGCACTAAAAGACACTCATCGCATTGCATGCCTCAAATATCACTTATGGTGAAATGCCTTAAACCATCGATATGCGATGGCGCATCTCGCAAATCGCATTTCGCAAAAAAAGCATTGTAATAGATGATTGCCACGTGCAACGGATTAGCGATATTGTGATCCGCGATATTGTGAAGCAAATCACAAAATTGCCTTATCGTAGATTTTGAGGGCTCATCGTTCGAAAAAGTTTTTTCCATAAATCGATGCCCAGTGTCATGCGGAAAGAGTTAATCTTGCGGACAAAACCAACCTCCCTAGAAGCCTAAGACTTTCTAGTGACAAACAAGACAATTAAGAGCAATCCTTCTCTAAACATGCATTTACCATACAAGAAACCAAGTGTTTAGATCCTACCTGTAGTCCAACGCTGTTGTAGTAGTCCAGCCTCATCGATCCGGATGAGCTCCTCCTTCACTTCGAAACCTACATTCACTAACAATCAAATGATTAAATAGCACCTGAATATTCCATAAAACAAAGCATATTCAACATATAGACCAAGGAGTATATGAAACAATTCGTTAACAACAAATCATTGAGAAGAATGGACTTATTTGTATTAAGGAAACAAAAAAGAAACCATTACAACCTGAGCCTTGGTGTTGTGCAAGTTCCTCCAGGGTCCAGCAAGAGTTTTCCTCTACTTTGACAAGCTCACCCACTTCCAAATGAAACAAGAAAGGATGGTAATCTCTCCTCACAAGTTTACAATGGAAGTCCTAATTCCAGCAGCATCTACCCCTTTGGAATGTCAGCTTCAAACCTCCCTCCTCCTGGTCCATCTTGTATTAAGTGTTCTAGAGGAATTTATTCAGTTCCAACATCAATGGGATACTCCCTTTTGGATGGGGTAGCTCCTCTCTTGATGGGATAAGTTCCTCTATCATAGGGATGCATGAACCATCTGGAGGCGCTCAATACACGTCAAACACTCTTCTAGAAGGCTCTAGAAGTGACCACAAGTAACTTTTTAAAGATGAAACTTGCGCCTTTTGACCTTTACAGGGGTACGCACCCATCCTTTGGCTTACAGAGCATACAAGTACGCAGGTACAATGAGTTTGGAATGCATACACGCAGGCAAGGTAGAGAGAACCTGCGTACCCAGAGATAAACATGTTTTTTAGTGACTTTCTCTCTTTTTTGAAGTTTGACATGAAGAGTAGAGATATTAGGCTTGACAAGGAGGATAATATGACTATTGATGGAGCCATATTAACTGCAGATAGTCATGGTGACAAATTTCAGTGTAACAGATTGCCCCCTAAAGTACGAAGCATGTAATAGATAAGGGTTTTATATCATATAGGAAGGGTGAAGTACTTTATCATTTCGAGGATCATCTTGTGGAGAGCCTGGTCAGAACTTGCAATTTTCAACACAAAATACATGTATAAGATCATATCATCGCTGAGGTAGGCATTCCCATACTCAGATCAAAACTTTAACTAAGACTAACTACTCTGATACAGGAATGATTTCATAATACATCATAATCATAGACTCGTGTAGACACAGTATGGGCGCAACCATCTATTTATGATTGGTCTACAACATAATGAATACA
>APFE030411705.1:324660-348890 GCA_000404065.3 Pinus taeda | reverse complement strand
ATGAATCAGCAGTAGTGCATCAACCAACCTATAGATCCATGATTGGAAGTCTACTTTATTTGACAGGTACCTGACCAGACATCATGCATGCAGTGGGAATAGTTGGAAGATTTCAGGAAAATCCTAAGGAAACTCATATTTAGGCAGTAAAAAGAATTTTCAAGTATCTTCAAGGAACTCAAAACTATGGCTTATGGTATCCTAGAGATACAGATCTCACTCTTCATGCTTATACATATGGAGATTGGGCTGGAAGCGTGGATGACAGAAAAAGCACAAGTGGTGGTGCATTCTTTATGGGTTCCAGATTAGTATCTTGGTTCAGCAAGAAACAGAGTTCAATTGCTTTATCTACAGCTGAAGCGGAATATGTGGCAGCTACATCTTGCTGCACTCAACTCCTTTGGATGATGCAAACTTTGCAGGATTTTCATATCACTTGTACACCACCTATCTCCATCTTATGTGATAATACAAGTGAAATCATCATTTCAAAGAACCCAGTCATGCATTCAAAGACCAAGCACATACCGATCAAGTATCACTTTCTCCGAGAACAAGTGTTGGAAGAAAAGGTCAAATTGGAGTATGTTCCTTCTAAGGAACAAGTTGCTGATATTCTCACCAAACCACTGCCTAGGGAAGCTTTTGAATATCTCAAACAGAAGCTGGGAGTAGTTGATGCATCATCTTGCTGTTAAATTTGTTTGTTTCAGAGAAAAAGTAGCGTACGTGTTTTTCCTGAGGAGGATCCGCGTACATACGCCGGCTGGTGCAGAGAAAGTCACGTATATGTGGTTTGATGGATATCAGAAGGGACAGATTCTGGTTGGAAGTTGTCTGATATGGGTCTGAAACAGACCATCAGGTATTGGTTCAGGGGGAGCAGATAAACTTCTAATGATGAATTGTTGGCATTGACTTAGAAGCTTGTGGCTCTTGTTCACAGCTGTTATTGGTGGAACAAGTGTAGAGGGAGAACAGAAGGAAATCATGGTTGCTGATCTGAATGATGATTGACAGATGTTGTTGCTTGGTGAATTTGTTATATGGTTTCAAGGTCATGTGTCTTTGTTATATGGTGTCAAGGTCATGTAACAGCCTATTTTGGTTTCCCCACTATGCCTAGGATGAAGATGTAATGTACTTGGTTGTTATATGTAATTTTCTAATGTTTCCCCACTTGGTTGGGTGGATGATCCCAACATGGTTCGGTGAAGGATGTATGTATTGAGTCTTGTGGTGATAGGAAGGTCTTTTATAATGTATATGTCATGGTTCATCTTGAAGCAATTTTTTTGCAGATCTTACCTACAGTCAGGGGTAGCATGGCCAGCACAGTAGGGCAGAGAATTCAGCACGTACTCAGGGGGAGCACAACCCTTTGCCCTAGATGACAAAGGGGGAGAATGAAAGAGGAACGAAAGAGGATCTTGGTGTTGCCATCAAGTCCAAAGTGGGATATTGTTGGCATTATGGCATAGGTTTGATGTTATGGCTCTGTGTTTTCCTTGATGACAACTCATCTTGGTGACAAATCTCAGTTTAGGCACTCAAAAAGAAGAAAAAGGCATATACGCAGGTTCATCTAGACGAAGACGCGTATACATGCGTGTTATATGTTACAAAAGCGCGTATATGTTGGGGAACCTACTCTTGGTCCATGGTAGTTAGTCCTTGGGATTTGAACCTATGGTTTTGGACCATGGTGTCTCGTCAGATTTGCTGATCCCTAGTTTTGGGTTCATGGTATTGAAATGTTATGGTTTTGGACCATGGTATTATGGAAGGCCTAAGACTATAAAAGAGGAAGGAGATCATGTGGCAAATGATCATCGGAATTATTATTGAATATCTGAAAAGTGGTAGATCTGAATGCTGGTAATTGGGTTATGGTGCAGATTTGGATCTGAATAAAGGAGGAACCTTAGCGAAATGAAGAAGGATAAGTTCTATTCATGGGTCATAATATTTAAGCTTGAATGATAGTATCTTTATATGATTTTGGTCTATTTTATGTGGCACTTTCTTGATCTATAACATTGATAATTTTGGTTAATTAGTGTTTTTGAATATCTGGAAGAGTGAATTATCCTTTGTAGATCTGTACGCAGGTTCAGTGAAGCGAAGGCGCGTATACACGTTGGTTCAGTGAATTAAAACAACGTATACGCATGTTGTTCCAAACATAGAAGCGTACGCACGCATGTTGCAGGTTATTGAAATAGCGTATATGCTTTAAGTTGTGATCTAGCTACTTCTGTTTATTGCTGCTGTGTTCTGGGTTCAGTGTTTTGTGTGTGGTTTCTGGTACTGTGTTTTGGGTACAGCTGTTAGAGAAGTATCTACTTGATTCAGATCTAATTGGTGGAAAGGAGATTTGTTGATTCTTGATGATTGATTGATGTTTATGGATCCAGTCCGAAAATTTATGAAACATGGTGCCTGGAAGAAAGAGAAGGTTGTATTCTTTTGTAGGCCAACACCTACGTACTAGTATCTTGGCTAGTGCAAGAGCTAAAGGGGGTTGTAGCTCCCTTCCAGGAGAAGATGGAGAACGAAAGAGGGTTGTAGCTCTCTACAGGTTGCAGCCTGCGTACTGGTAAAGAAATGCACCAGTACATTGTAAAAGAAGTTTCTAATTTATAAGAAGATAGAGATGAATTGCAGCAGGTGGTTTTCACCCACATTGGGTTTCCACCTTATATAAAGCTTAACAATCATCATCAGAAAGATAAAGTAAATTAAAAGCTTGCCTTGTATACGTGGTTTTCCTTCTGCATAGATGCGTATATACGCGTGTTTAACTAACTGAAGTAGCGTATATCATTTATTTTGAAAAAAGAATATTTTACTTGATAATATTGATTCAACCCCCCTCTCAGTATTATTTCCAACACTCAGTTTGTCATCTAGCCCTCCTTCTAGCACCAAAAATGTTTATGGTGCTAGACCTGCTAACATGTAAGGGGATCTCCTCGGTAAGAATTCCTAATTAGACCTCAGACTGTTTGGTGTAGAAGTCCCAACATTGGGTCATACAATAATGCCTTGACCATGATTTTCTACAGAGACAAGTAGGATGTCCCTGTTGGTAGCAAGGGTGTGACAGCTGCATTAAGTGAAGGAAGGTACATTAGAGGTTCTAACACACTGATGGTGAAGTGAGTGCCCCCCTTGGAAACCTATAATAGTACACTTCTTGGAAGGTAATGCACGAGTGAATATGCATCACAAGATGGAAAGCAAGTTATCCAACAATCCAAAGTGAGGGTTAAACCAATAGAACATTTGAGAAATATTCGTACATACTTATACATAATAGTTGATACATGCATGCATAGGCAAACACATACATATATAATTAAGTGTAAACTAGATAGCATAGAATACAATACAACATATGCATGAAATGTGTTGGCTCTGTTGTATTAAGAAGTGTAAGTTCTAGTCATACAATACATTCATGTCTAAACACTCGTTTCGACAACAAAACGTTACAGCGAAAACTGCTTGCTCCTTTAAAGAGATATACTAGCTCTACACAATGAAGAAGCCAAGGCTCGTTACAATACTTTCCAAATTCTCTCTAAGAGTCCTATGAGAAGCTTGGCTAACCAAAATCCTATACAATGAGTTATGAGGGACTATTTATGGCAAAGGGTGGGGTGACCCTTGACATTACCCTTTGAGACAGTTCATCTACCCTCATGACTCTTCATCTACTCTATCACTATTACATCCAACTATTGACACTTGAACATACACTTTACAAGACGTTACATTACAATGAAAATGTGCCCATGTGAGACAAAATGGATTGAGCAAGCTGTGAAAGACATCACTGACACTTGGGCCGTTGTTGTGAGACCAACGCTTTGAAATGCTTGTGATGGTCAAATTTGGTGAGCTAATTCCAATCTTGGTTGTCCATGATGGTGTCTGTGCACGCAATGGTGACATCTTTACGAAGCGAACTCTTACCTTCATTGGATATGGGTGCACTGATATGGATCCTCTCTCCAAATCATTTGATAGCATGTGCATGGTCATCCTAGTGTGACCAAAATCACAACATGTTGATGCATAGTGTCTACACTGCTTTCAAGCATGTGTGGGTGGTTGTGTGCATCAACTTGTTGGAGTACATGTTCAGCTCCAGTTGGAATTTCTTCTTGTCTTCACCTCTGTTGTACAGGTAAACCCCCTCTGCGGACAGAGGCGATCCCACTATCCTAAATGGGGTCTAGCAACAATCAAACAACGCTAACACACAGGTTCCTAATTGCAAAATAAAGGCTGATGATGAGGGCCTACCTAGAATCCAATGCTAGTATTCATAGAAGAGTCATTACTCCCATTTTTTTGCTTCAGCTGGTCACAATCCTCACAATCCTCATGAGAAGACACCTGCACATGCAAAGAACAAGACAAATACAAGCATAAAATCCATGAAATGCAACTATGTATCAGTCAGAAAGGATACAACTCAAACATCATTATAAATACAACATGAGTGGAACCATAATGATAGTCGTCTATTATTATTGATAAACAAAAGAGAGAACAACCAAGTTCTGATGTCAAATCCTCCTCTGGCTGGGTGATCAGCAACACATGCCTTGCAAAGCTTGTAGGGGATGGGGAATAAGCCTCTCTCTCCTTGATTACTTGGACATGGATCTCCTCCTTAAATATATAGCCTTATGGGGATGAACAAGGCCTCTTGTAACATGAGCTTAGCAATTCTCAGACTTTGGGACTTAGATTTTGGAGCTTGAAGAGTAGATTACTAACTAGCTTGTCAAGGCAAAGAGACAAGCTTATATAGAGGTAGGATAAGTAGATAAGACCATCCACAAGAATTCATTTGATTGTCCTTATCATTAGGAAGCTTCCATGAGAGGTGGAGAACTACTTTCCCTCCTTGGGAGATTCGAAGCCCAACTGAACTAACTCAAACTGGAATCAGTTCATGAATAGGTTAGAAGGAACCTTCGGAAGTTTGTTTGTTAAAAACTTTACCCAACTGGGTTGGCGCTAGTGCAAATCTGACGCAGAGCGCTAGCTGGCGAGCCCTCTTTAGAGGATTTCCCCCATTGGCGCGAGTGATACACTGTGGAACAACGCCAATGGAAAAAGGGCTATATTTATGGTTATTTTGGAGAAGGTGTCTTGAGGGCATATGAAGTACATACTCAAGGGGATACAATGTAGGTGTTTTCAAGTTATGTCACTTCTCACAGGTCCCGGAATAGGTCCTCCAATGTACAGGAGAAGGGGTAATAGGGACGGTGACAAAATACTGCGTAACAACCTCGATGAGTGTGCCGAATGGGTGGGATTGCATGGATGCACACAATGACATGCATGTTGTTGTATTCCCTTGCATGCGATTATCAACACTTCTCACCTTTTCTGCTCCGTGCCAGCTGCTCAGATGGATATGTAACTTGTACGGGCATACTTTCATCTGTGAGTGCATGTTGTGCCCCCTATTTTACTTATTGCTATTGCAACTCATTCTCTCTTCTATGCAGCTCATGTTCCTCCTTAAGTTGATGCTTCAGCACATGCAACTCCTTCTTTGTTCCATTCTCTACCTTCACACAATATTCATGTCACATCATCACCGCAAAGACTAAGTCTCCAACGTTGCTTTCATCGTAAGTGGATCTACTTGAGTTTGTTCCATATCTATGTTGTCAACAAACTTCCTCTTGCCTTTGTTGCATCTAGTATGCTGCCTTCAATTACTATTGATGGTGCTGCTTGTTATGGTGTTGTTGCCATCATATCTTGATGTCCTTATCTACAAGGAACTAGATGTCTTCATGGGTAGCCATGTTCATAGACACTTAATTGTCTACATCCCCAAGTGTGCTCTAAACAGTGTCTCAAACTCTTCTCTCTGGGAAACCATTGTACCTGTGCTGCTAAGAGGCATCTGATCACTTGCGATACCTAGAGACACGGAAACACTCATGGCAAGCAATCTGTAAGTCTAAAACAAAAACAAACTTGAGAACTGACTTGCAACATACCTGTGTGATTGATCATCAAGGTTGCGTAATTTCTGTCGGGAGGTCAGGTGATTGATTGCCAAAACTGCGCAAGGCACAGTCTAGGCTATCGGTAGTCTAATTGACTACTGGAACTACATAATGCACAATACAGCCTGGCCTCTTGAGAACTAAAACTACACAATGCACAATTTTAGTCAGCAATGACATGCAACCAGCAAATTGCATTGTGCAGTTTCTAGGGCCAACAGGACACTGCCTCCAAGAATGGCACAATGAAAGCCTAGAAGTCAGTGCCTGGCTAGACTTGTGCAATTTTTGAAGGGAAGGCAAAGTCTTCGCTTCCAAAAATGTGCAGTGTTATTGGCTTGTTGGGGCCTGACCTAGGTCCAGAGTTAATTAGCCAAACAAATCCCTATACTACTGGCCCTTTTGGCAACAGTCTACGGAGCGCAAATTGAGGTCTCACTCGAAGTAGTATGGGAGGGTGTTGGAACCAGGTTTCCGCACCCTTGAGATGTCTGAGAGGTTTAACTGGTCCAACTATGCATCCCTACGCATAGGTCACTTCACGCACTTCCTTGTTCCTCCCGCCCTGATACACTACCTTCACGCAACCCTAGCCAGGGGCTATGGAGCTTCCGCATTACTAGAGAAGTTCTTTACATTACTACCAGAGATCTTACTTATCTTCCTATACCAGTTAATTATCTTCACATACTTGCGTGTATTACGTTATATTTATTTACTCAAAACATTCATATGCGTTCGTGCAGCAAATAAATAGTATACTTGCAAATTATATCCAATCATACATTAAAACAGGAAAAGATACACAAAAATATGGTAAAGTTCTCTTTATTGATTCTTCCAATGGTTACAGACTTGACCTGCACTTTTGCACTCAGCTGCAGGGGTCCATGCACTCAGTTGCAGACTACTAGGCCTCTGTGCATTCATCGGTAGAGCCTTCTCCTACTCTATGACCCAAAGACACACCTTTCACTTCGACTCCATCACTTAGACTTATCATGCTCTTATGCTATCCTCTACACTTAGATCCTCACTCTATTTATACAATCCCATGGTTCGCAGACCATGGGTAGGTCTATTAAGCTAACATTACTTTACAAAAACGAGGGCACACAACCCTGTGACTCTATCATAATTTCACATTCCATGCCCACAATTTGTAGAGCTATTACAAAAGGATTTGGTCAAAACTTGGGCTTTAATCCCCACAACATGCCTTGGGGGGATTCCATGCCCAATAGGCCCTGAACACAAACATCACGACTTGCCCTTGAGTCACTTTGTTAGCGCAGAGATATTCGCATGGAGTACTTCCAACTCTGCTCGAACTACTGCAAGGTCAGCAGTGCACTAAGTTATTGCCTCTTAGATTTGTTGTACACGTTTTTCTGAGACCATGGTATTGGAAGTGTTGTTGGGCATGGAATGCTCCCCATAGTAGGTTTTGGGGCTTAAAGCCCAAGTTTTGGTCAAAGGTTTTGTAAGAATCTATGAATTATAGGCACGGAGCGCAAAGTAGAGGTCAAGCCATAGGGTTGTCAGCCCTAAAGTAATGTATGTAGTGTAAAGTCATGTTGGCCTACCCATGGTCTGTAGACCATGGGATTGTATAGATAGAGGGAGCCTCTAAGTTGTAAAGATAGTAGAATATAGAATGAATAGCGAAGGAATGGTTCGAGCTTAGAGTAGGATTCTAAGTGTATTGGGTCATAGTAGTAGGAAGAAGCTCTATAATTCAATGCACAAAGACCTAGTAGAGTCCGCAACTGAGTGCGTTGACCCCTGCAACTGAGTGCGCAGGGCAGTGTCGAGTTTGTAAGTAAGATTGAATATTAAATAAAGAGAAATTGATTCCTATTTCTGTGTAATTGTTGTGCATTATATTCTTTATGGTTGTATTCATTTATGTATCGCACGCACTGATATGATTGCTAAATATGCTGCAATAGCCATAAATCTTACACACAAAAATTCAGTAATCGGTTAATTAGCAAGGAACTTGGGTATTATATGGGTCATGCCCCAAGTAGGGCTGTGTGGAAGTTGCACCATAGGTTGCGAAGGGATCAGAAGTGTGCATAGCGACAGGATAGACTGTAGACCTCCAGAAGCCCCTCAGACATCCCAAGGGTGTGGAAACCTAGTTCTAGCACCCTCCCATACTACTTCAGGTGAGACCTTAGTCCACACTCCCTATACTATTTCCAAAAGGGCCAGTAGTACCAGGATTTGCTTGGCTAAATCACCTTTAAACCTGGGTCAGGCCCATACAAGCCAACAAGTGCTTCTCTACATATGTGCCTATATCCCCTGCATTTATGCGAGCTTGCCTTCAATTTTTGTTGTGATGGTGAAGGCCTCATCGATCCAAGGCTAAATGCATGCCTTTAGGACTTCTTCCTTCTGTCGTGTTGCATTCTCCTGTTCTTTCAGCGCTTTGGCTTGTTGCATCCGTGTGAGCCTTTGAGTGAGGGCCATCGTTTGCGTAGTTCCTCTGATGTTGTCATAATGTTAGATTTCTCGATCCTTTGTCTCTAAACGTTGGATGTTGGGGTCCTCCTCTAGATTCATGAGGACCTCAAATGAATCTTCCAACATGCTGGTACAATCTCACACTACACTGTCGATCTCGTCTAGTCCCACTGTAATAGCACTAGTGCACTTTTCTTTGACTTCTGGAGGGGTGGACGGTTGTGCCTTTAACCTCATTTCCTGTCACGCCTCACACACCATAGCTGCTAGCCTATGGATGCACACCTCTACTGGTGTGTCTGTTAGATGGACACTTTAGGGTCACTTTGACAAGCTTCATCTAGTACCTGTACCTGCTGTTGATTCTACAACACCACTTCATCGTGTTGCAAGCTCAACTGTTCCATGTTGACTTTTTTCTCGCTAAGGAATTGTAGTGTGCAACTCTCCCTAGCACGTAGTTCTGCATTTATCCCATCCTGTGGAACATATAAGGTCTCCCATGGGAGTGCAGCCATGTTGATGCCGAGAACCTTCAACATGATAACCATAGGCTTGTCGGCCTCATTTGTTGTCATGAGTGCCCCTTCTGGTAGCACTATGGTATTTTTCACCCAAGCACGCAACATCTATTCTACTGCCATTGTTATGACTGCGAGGCTGGTCGAAAGGGTACCAACCTGAGGAGTGCACACCTACAACTTGGACATCTACACTCTAAGGGCCCCCAACACAATCTGGTTCTCCTGCATAAAATTTTGAAGGGCCTCAGAGGTGATATCGTGCACTGTCTCACTAATGTCGTGCAGGTCACCCTCGATTAGGGCAACTGGGTCAATAGAGAACTTTGATGCCTTGACATTCTTGCATGGCACTATCTGCTTGATTGGGTGCTAGTGCTTCAACTGTGTTGACGCAGTTTGTGGGTTTGCGTTTCCCTCTTCTTCCTCTAGTTCCTACCCATGCAAAGGTGAAGTTTGGCCCTCACGCGCCTTCGTGGCTACCTCCTGCACCATTGTTGTTGTGGCCTTTTCATGTTCAATTGTTGTTTGTGCAGTGTCCTGTGCTGCCTGCTCTTCTGCGGCTGCTGCCTCCTTCCTTCTTGTTTCTGCCAACTGTGCCATGGGTAGTTTGTCCTCCTCTTTCTTCCTCTGCACCTCTGACTTCTTTATCTCCATGATGTCTGGATAACACCACTCCGCTTTCCATGTCTCTAGTACGTTAAAGATGACATTGTCCATGGCTATAAAGGGTAGCTTTCTCCATTTCTTGGCTAGGTCATTGCGTGCTCTAATGTATATGCTATGGATGTCCGCTTTAAATTCTACAAAACTTTTCAAGCTATTATAGACAGTGGGTGACAACCATGGCTTGCGGTTGATCCCCATTCCGAGGTTCATCTCCATGAACACCTAGAATATCTTATTGTTGTGGATCGTATTTGCATCCTTTGTGGCCCAGAGAGAAGCATACTTTGCGGCCTTCGACAGATCCCTATCAATTGTGGGGAAATGACTATCTTCTGGAAATTCCCTTACCACGATCACTATGGACAATAGAAGCCATGCATAGTGGAATTTGTTTCCTTGTTCCTGAGCTTCACGACAATTATCCAAGAATTCCTTTCAGAGGAACTCAGACTAGTTAAACTGGAACCCCTCCACGCATTGTTCAGCAAGTGTTACCATTGACGTGGATACCTCATCCGTGCAGCACTTGTACATAACTTTACTAGATAGTATTTGGGTTGCCCCTCTCACGGATTTATCATTGATGTTGGATATAGTGTAGCCCCTTTTCTTCTTCGCCAACTTGTATTTTTTCTTCATGGCCTCCACAATGGACAAGTCACTGCTCTTCCCCTCCGAGATGTCTGCGAGGTCCTCTCCTTTGCATGGAAGCCAGGTAATGTAGTGAATCAAGTATGTCGTGATGGGGATGGGTTCTTCCAGCCACAAACACCCATCATGCACCAAGCAGAGTAGCTGCCTAATGACGAAAATTGTTATTGGGGCACAGTGGAAATGCGACACCCAGAGTAGGTTAAGTGGCCTGACCTTTTCAACTCCGCGCAACCACTTTCACGGCTCTAATTTCGTAACCCCTGTCAGACCAGGAGGTAACTCCTCAAAAAAATTCATTTATGTTCATTCAGGTTGATCTTTATTATATACATGAGGGAGAGACTATTCATTTCGTCTCCCAGTGACTGTTCATATTTTCTATTATTTATTTACATCAATTTCAATTATTCACCCAATCCTGATGATTAGGTGTCAACATTCCCCCCCCTTAATCTGAAAGGATGTTGGTGAGTCCAAGCATCGTTCTGAATATTTCAAGCTTTTCTCTTCCAAGCGCTTTGGTGAAGATGTTTGCAATTTGCTCATTAGTGGAACAATGGCGGAGATGGATTGTTTTGGCCTCAACATGATGTCGAATCAGATGATATTTGGTATTGATGTGCTTCATTCGATCATGGAACTTTGGGTTCTTGTCCAACATTATTGCCGAGGTATTGTTAATCATGAGTGGATTCAATTGTACTTGTTTTACCTACAAATCCTCAAGAATTTTCCTTAGCCACACAATTTCTTTTGTTGCCTCAACTGCTGCCACATATTCTACCACTGTTGTGTAATCTATTGGAACTGATTGTTTGCATGATATCCAGGAGATAGCTCCTAATCCAAGACTCATAGCATAACTTGAAGTAGATACCCCAGTTTCTTTGTCTCCATTGAAGTCTGAATCAAATTATCCAATCAAGCTGAAGTCATCCACCTATGTATACTTGATTCCAAAGTCTTGCAGTCCCTTCAAGTACCTTAGAACTCTTTTTGTAGTAGACCAATTTCCCTCACAAGGCTTTTGCATAAACCTAGAGAGGATTCCAACAGCAAACGCAATGTCTGGTCTAGTAGTAGTTAGGTAGTTGAGACTTTCTACAAGTTGTCTATACTTTGTTGCATCCTCAAATTCTTTTCCTTCAATGGATGTGAGCTTTAAGTTTTGTTCCATTGGAGTAGTAAGAGGATTTCATTCTGTCATGCCAAACTTGTTCAACAGATCTCCAATTTACTTTTTTTGAGAAAGGAATATGGACTTTGGATATTGAGTTACCTCAATACCAAGATAGTAATGAACATAGCCCAAATCAGTCATTTCAAAACCTTTCCTCAATTCATTCTTTATGGATGCAATGTAACTTTCATTGTTCCCTATCATCAAAAGATCATCTACATATACCACAAGATATACAACTGTTTTGCCAAATTTTTGACAAATAAAGTTGCATCATCAAGATCAGAATGTTTGAAATTGAGTTTCAAAAGATGTTAAGTTAGTTTTCCATACCAGGATTGTGGTGCTTGTTTGAGGCCATACAAGGATTTCACAAGTTTGCATACTTTATTTTCATGTCCTTTCATAGAAAATCCTTCAAGTTGGGACATAAAAACATTCTCTTTTAGATCTCCATTCAAGAAAGTAGTTTTTACATCCATTTGATGGAATTTCCAACCGTTGTGAGCTGCTAGGGTAAAGAGTGTCCAGATGGTAGCCCATTTTGTTGTGGGGGAAAAGTCTCCTCATAATTGACCCCTTCCTTTTGTGCAAAACCTTTTGCCACAAGCCTAGCTTTGTGCTTGTCAAGTGAGACATCATCTTTATACTTTTTCTTGTAGACCCACTTGCAGCCAATCAATTTGGTTCCTAATGGAGGATCAACTAGCTTCCAAGTGCCATTCTTTATCAAGGCATCATACTCCTTTTTCATCACTTCTTTCCATTCATCATGAGAAGCAGCTTATTTCAAGGAAGTTGGTTCGAAATATGTAGACAAATTCAATTCACAATCATAAGAAACATCCATATCAACAGGTGAATCAGATTCATCTACGTCACTTTGTCGGTTTGAATTTCTATTTCCTATCTTTCCAACCTCATCAGGATTAACACATTCAAGTGTCTTTGTTAGCCACTTTGGGCGACCTTTCTTAGATGGTCCAGGCTGCTCTGTTGATTGAGTTGGGATTGAATCAAGATTGAGTCTCCCAATTCTATCAATCACATCACTTAAAGTATCATGCGTTGTTGGAGTTTCATGGAGGGGAGAGAGTGCTTAAGAAGAAGATTCCATAGGTTGATCTAGTATAGGATTCCCCCCTTCAAGATGTGGAATTTGATTATCAAATTCTTTAAATGATTTTGCATTTGTGAAGCTATCCAAGCGATCAAGTTGTTGCTCAACAACATTGTTTGTTTTGGATGTTTCAAGAAATATTACATCTCTAGATACAACAAACTTTTTATTGACTTCATCATAGAGACGATATGCTTTTAAGGTGTTTGAATACCCTGGGAAGATACACTTACGACTTCTTGCACTAAGTTTTTTTCTATGTACCTTTGGTATCAAGGTATAATAGGTGGAACCAAAGACCCTGAGGTGTTTTACCGAAGGAATGTACCCATACCACATTTCATATGGAGTCTTGTTTCTCATAGCATTATATGGACATCTATTCTTTACATATACAACACATAGAACTGAATCAACCCAAAACATTAATTTTACATTTTTGAAAAACATCATGGAGCACACCATATTTAAGATTGTCCTATTCATTCTTTCAGCTACACCGTTCTGTTAGGGATTATAAGGCATAATTGTTTGATGTTTAATCCCATGTTGGAAAAGATAGTTTTCAACTTCATTTGAAGTGTATTATTTTCCATTATCAGTGTGAATATAGCCAATATGAGATTGTGCATCATTTTCAATACATTTATGAAAGTTATTGAATGTTTGAAAAGCATCAGATTTGCTCTTCAATAAATAAACCCAACACATTTTGGTGTAGTGATCAATAAATGTCATCATATATTTATTTCCATTTGCAGAAGGAACAGGCATTGGACCACATAAATATGAATGAATGAGTTCAAGCCTTCTATGTGCTCTTGAATGTGAATCATGAAAAGACTGTTTGCTATGCTTTCCTAGAATACAAGCATCACATTGCTTAAGTTTTTTAGGAATTGTAGGCAAACTAGTAACACCATTTTTCTTCAACAAGCAGAGGCTATCATAGTTCAACTATTCAAATCTAGCATGCCATAATAAACTTGATGGAAGTTTACCTTCTTCATAATGAGAATTGTATGAGAAATGTTGTGCACGACCAGAGGTACCTTGCAGCTTCAGAAGCCTTTCTTCTTCTATCCCCCTCATGACAAGTGAGTGGTCAGATGCTTTTCTCACCTCAAGCCTGCCATCAAACATATGAATGGAGTGACTTTGCTAGTAGATGTGGACAAAGGACATCAAGTTTCTCTTTAGTTGTGGGAGATATAGAACATAATGCAGAAGGAAGTTTGGAAGACCATGCAATTTAAGTTTGATTGTGCCAAGCCCCGATGGCTTGAGTTCTGATTGGTCTGCAAAGTATACTGCTCCATCAACATTGTCAGTAAATTCTCCAAAAAAATCATTTCTATGAGTCATGTGGCAAGTTTCTCCTGAATAAAGCAACCAATCATTTTTCCAAGAAGCAATTGAAGCATTAAATAAATCTTCATTTACTCCAATATTACATTGTGCCACAATATAATGAGAAGATTCAGGTGCTTTACCTTTGTCTGCGTCATTAGTTTTACCTTTGGGTTTGTTTCTTTGTTTCTTATTTTTGTCCCAAGGTAACTTACATGTGGAGGCATCATGTGATCCATTTCTTTTGCAATGTATGCAGTGCAAATCTATTTTTTTTCCTTGAGAGTGTCTACCCGTCTGCCTCTGAAATATCTTCCTCTTCCTCTTCGACCGCCTCTTCCTCTGGAAGAATCTTGGGCAAGATTATTTTCTTTATGAGCAAGACACATAGCCTCTTCAAAAGATTCAGGGGTTGTCTTCTTTCCAAAAGCTTTCTCTCTTTCAGTAATTTTTTTCACAAGAGAGTCAAAGGTAATATCTTTGAGATTTCCATTTGTTGCAATGACTCAAGATAATTGGAGTAAGTAAGATAAAGTGCCTTGAGAAAAGCTATCAAAGGAATATCTAGTTCAACATTAGTGACGTTGATATCATGCATTATAGATTTTACTTTTGATGCAAGAGCAAGAGGATCATTGTTTTGTAATTCAAGAGTGAAGAGTTTAATCATGAGCTGAACAACTTCAAGTGTAGAGTGTGAGTCATATAGTTCTTTTAGCTTTTGTAAGGCTTTGAGAGCAGTTGAAAATGGTGAAATATGGCGACTCACCTCTTCACTTATAGATGTTGCAATTAATGCATAGGCTTTTCTATTCTTATTTTATCAAATGACGAACTCCTTGTCTAAGGTAGGTTGTTCAGGCTCTTTGTCTCTGTCTCCAACACATACTCCTTTCCACAACTCATTGAAAATGAGGGTTTGTTTTATCTTTCAGGATCACTTAGGATAGTTCTCCTTACTAGTGAGAACTAATCCCACAATAGATATGATTTAATGCATTGTAAAATCTGTGTACTATGGAAAAAAAGTACTTTTGCTACAAAATTTTACCGCTAATGGTAAAAAAAAAATGTGATCTTGGTCTATGAAAACAGAGGTATTATGAGGGGAAGGTGGTTTATGGGGGAGGGAGATTATGGAGTAGGGAGTGTATGGGGGAGGGGTCTATGGGGAGGGTGTATATGGAATGAGATTCATTGAATGCATAGTATCATATGGTGGTATGGCACACAAAGATACAACTAAGTGGGAGGACTGTTGGTATATCAGAGTATGGTATATCATTCAATGTAAGTGTCCACACCATTATACTATTGAATGGAGTCCACAGAGTTATATATTAAAAACAATGATATATGGTATGCAGGCATATGACAAGCTTTGCTATATATGGAGTTCAAAATAATAGTGGTGTATGTAATAATATATGAGGAGTCAGGTATATGTAATAAGATATGGAATATATGCAACAACAATATTGTATGGTGTTATTGTATACCAATAAAGCCGCAACAACAGAGCCGTGGGTGGAGGCACAATGAAGGGGAGGTATGTGGATTCAAAAAAATGTATACCACAACAAATTCAAAACAATGTAAAACCACAGCGTATACCACAACTTCAAAACAACTAGGTGTGGTGAGCGTGGAAATGGAAGCAGAGTTTGGGAGCAAAGTTTAGGACCTTCATTCAATGTAACTAGAGCAGAGTTCTATGGTGGTGTGTCAATATTTTACCACATCTACCAAACCTTAATGTTGTCATAGTCACAATGTCATCCACTGTACCACACTTCACTGTGTACCTCCAGGAAATGCACAATGGATGTTCAATGAACCAAGTTGCCTCAATGTAACAATACACCCCATTCAATAGTAATATTGAATACGAAACCCAACATTTAACACACCAATGCATTCAACAATGCATGAAAATTTGCAGGGATTTGACAGAGATGTCAATTTGCAAAAGATGCAAAACATAGGAAGAATGGCAAAAAAATGCAGGACAAACTTCTGAAGAAATTACAAAAGGGAGTTAAAAAATGGAGTTGGAGGCAAAAAATGGCACTGAATCTAATACCATGTCAGACCAGGAGGTAACTCCTCAAAACAATTCATTGATATTCATTTAGGTTGGTCTTTATTATATACATGAGGGAGAGACTATTCATTTCATCTCTTGGTGACTATTCATATTTTCTATTATTTATTTACATCAATTTTAGTTATTCACCCAATCCTGATGATGAGGTGTCAACAACCCCCACCGCAGTGTTCTTCTTGGGCTTCATGTGGTGCGAGGTCTCAAGGTGAGGGAACTTCTCGTGGTCAGCAAGGTCCCAATCTTCAAATTTTAAGCTCGACACTCATCCTAGGTGCGTGCCCTAAAAAATAATGTTGTTTGGGAGGAGTGAGGTCTGGAGCGAGCTCTTTGTCTTGTCAAGGTCCTTGGGCACTTTATCCTTCCCTTTCCATGGGAGAACATAGGTGGGAAACTTTGTTGGAGGGTTCGCAGGCTTAGTTTCCTCTTCCATGACTTTGTCCTCATCTTCATCGATGATAAGGTCTTCCAGGTCTTCTTCTTCCTCATCAGTCTCTATGGTAACAACTTTCCCTATCTCCTCCATTGACATCTTGGTGTGCAGCAGGTTCCGTGGGGACACACGTGCATGAACCATCGCTTGTTTTTCCTTCTCTGTTCTTGGCGTGCGTGGTGATTTTGGGGTTTCTGCCACAATCCCAATGTCTTCTATACCATCTCCCATATTCAGGGCCTATTTGGCCTATTCAATGGTTATTTATGTTATTTCCATAACCTCTTCAACTGCTACCATCATGTCCATCCAAAAATCTATCACTTGCGAACTCATGGGCTCAATCAATGCATGGCATAGAAAAAACAGGGCTCCGCTCAATAGCTCAATTTGCAAATGACCAAGTGTTGTTTGCTGGGAAGCCCTTCGTAATTTATGGTGTTTTTGAATTTGAATTCAATCATTCCCCCCATATTTGGTTCATTAATGCTCCCTTGGTGGTAGATTTTACCAAATCTTGCCCATAAATCGTGTCTTAAATGCATGCCACCCGCTCTATTTGTTCTCAAGTCGAGCATCGTATCATCAATAGTGACTTCAACAGTCACTTTCTGGCCAAATTGCATGGCAGCACAGCCCCTTGTGCATGGTCGTGGACCTTGTGACTCTTTGCTTCTGCGCACAACTCCAACATCGCATAGCTCCCAGGTATAACAGTTTATAGTCCCGCGCTTCCTTTCAACTTCCTAGAGCGCTAAGGCTATACTTCCCTCAGCTAGTCAGGTGGTCGCACCACTTGTATAAAGTATCATCCTGTCATCCATCACTTTTCCTAGAAAATACCCACATTTTATTTTTACGGGCAGCGTCACACACATTATCATCTGCAACACACTACCTTGGTTGATTCGCTCAGTAATGTGAGGTCCAAGCCAAGGCATCAGACTTATCAATTCATGGCGATAGTCCTCAAACTTGTCAGCATGATTGTGCACATCCTATCTTATCACCCTGGTATTTTTACTAAGAAAATATTCCTTTATCTCATCCTCTAGCTTCTTGACTTCTGCATCTACCAAAGCACTTTTCTTTCTTAATTGCACCCTTTCTTTCTCAAGTTCTTGGAGCCTAGAATTTCCCTGTTGGATTTCTTCTTCCAAGATTCCATCAACCGTCGTATCTATCGATGCCATCATGTGTGATCTAAGCTTTTCATCTACTATAGGGCTTACAACATTTGCTTTATACTCCAGCCTTGGGGATGCCTGTGCAATCAGGTTCTTGCATGCGGTCCTATAAGCCCATAGAACCGCTGGTATGCGCAGGTCCCAGTCAGTCCGCTTCGCATTATTGACCTTATTCAGTGCTTCATGTACTTTGTTAAAGGCTTCTATGTGGATATCCTTTTGTGCACTTGGTCTTTCCATACTCCATGGTCCCAACTATACGGGGCATCCACACCATTTCCTTACTCGCACTTGCTTACCTATTGTGTCTCCTACTACGAGGATTGTGTGCACCCATGAAGGTTTCACACCATATGCCTGTACCCACTTGGATAGGTGGGCGTGCAGACTGTTTCATCCAACAATATTGTCTGTTAATCACATCTGAGGCTTCCCAAACCATTTGTGCATCATTCATTTGTAGTCGCGCCAATCCTTAAAACTTCTTTGGTGCACACACCACCACCTTGCGGGCATAGCTCGTAGTACCCATTTCAAAGGGTCGAAGCATTGCTCTTTTGGAACTTCTCTTTAAAATTTGTTTAGGGTGTCATCCACCTCTCTTAACCTGTCATATGGAGGTAGATCTCTTACCTCTGTTGCTACGCAATGTAGCGATGTCGTCAGCATGTTACAGTTGAGTGTGGTTACCTTGTGTAACCGGTTCTGCCATCATTCTATCTCCTCATCAAAATCTAATGTGCAGGAGCTTTCACATTCCCATGAGGTTCAACCATCCATGGTTGGATTTACCTAGTATTCCTCCCACGTAGTTATCTTGTAGATGCAGTCCAAATCGCTATCACTGTCATAGTGGCACACTAGCTCTGTGTAGCATGATCCTTTTGCAGGTTCTAAAGGTACCACTATGCACAGAGACTTTTTCTCAAAAATGATCTTGCACTTCTTCAGATTTATCAGTCCATTCATTTCAGTGGCCCAATATATTATTAATAGCGCGAGGTAGGGATTAATGTCATCAACAATCTCTATCACTTCGAAATATGCTAGCGCGCTTGCTCCTTCGATATCTACTGTGATTCCCTGCAATCTCCCCATACATAGAATATTTTGCTAGTTCGACATTCATAGTTGGATAGGAGACCAGTACAGTGCAGGCCTACCCATGTACTCCCATGTTTGCTTTGGTAGAATGTTCACGTCCAATCCTAGATCCAGAATCACTTGGTCCATCTCATATTCCTTGATCTGCATGGTTAATCTCGTCAACCTTCCTCTTTTTGTTGTGTGCTTCCTGAGCTTCCAGACTACACTCAGTTCTCCTGGCACGGTCCCAACGCATCTAGTTATGAGTTCTTGTATCCCCTTTACTACCTTGCTATAGTGCAACAGCTTCACGTATGTCTCCAAGAACATAGTGAGCATCGATGGGTCCATTTCTAGCTCCATTCTGTCTTTACTTCTTGAAGTGGAGGCATTAATGAAGCTCCTCTTAGCTTCCATGAAGGTCTCCTTAGCGCACTCCAAATCAAATTATGGTTCCTTCGTTGGAGCCTTGTGAACCTAGGTACTTTCTTTAGGTCGCTTGCCTTTGTCATACACTGTCACAATTCCACTCCGGAGCACAATATTTACATTAGGGTCTTCCTCGCGTGGCTCATACCTCATCATTTGTAGGTTCTGAGTCAGGGGAGGTTGGATTTCTCCTTTATCACGCAACCTAGCTATCATTGTGGGACAATCCTATGTCTCATGATAAAATGATGTACAATACAAGCATGATGGTTGCATTGGATTCGTACAATCGTGGGCATAATGCCTTGGCCCTCTGCAATTATAACATATCAGCTGTCTGTGACCTCTTCCTGGCCCCCCTCCACCTTGGCCTTATCAGTGCCCCTGGAATATAGTGCATGCCATTCCTGTGTTTTGATTGAGAGGCCATGTTTTAGCCTGAACTATGTAGGTAGGAGTGTGATCCATCATCAGCTCATAACTTCTACAGGTGCACTCATCATGTCCTACTGACCTACAAAAATTACAAAACAACTACTGTGAATTATCTGTATACTTCTGTAATAGATGGCAGTTATCTGTAGCATGATTTCGTCCTATATGAAAAATTGCGCACCATAGTGCAGACACCTCTCTCAGTCCTGCTTGTGCCTCTGGTCTTAATGGCATTGGCCCTACTCCCACAAGGTAATTCGCGAACACCGGGTAGTGATCCTTATCGTTCCCCTAGCCCTTTCATTTTATGCACCATATCTCATCGCACATCTCTGGGTGGGTTGTCTTGTCTTGTTTCAATATCTGCATCTCAAGGCACAATTTTTTCAACTGCGTGTGAATCTGTTGAAGTCCTAGGTTGGGATATTGTATCGGGGTCTCACACAATCTCATCGCAACCTCCAAGGCCTCAGCCTTAGTGGTTAACCTCTGTTGTGATAGTGCATTCTATAGATGCGGCATTAATGATTCTACAAACCATTTGCGATGTTTTCCATATGTTAACGTCATGTTAGCTTCGTGAATTATGTAGTTTAGTCATTGATCCAACTCCCAAGGGGTCTCACCTAGTAGAATTGTGATTTCCTTGAACCCAATGGTTGACTGTGCCTCTGAATTTTTCTTGCTAAATTATTTGTTTAGCGCAACTTGGATATCCATGATCCCCGCATTCATATTGTCCTTGGAATTCTTAATGTACCAGGTCAGTGTGTGATCCTGCAGAGCACTGACCAATGTTTCCTTATTTATATTGTCATCTGTGACTTCCTGTGCTTCCCATACAACTTTTATCACGAACCAAAACTATCCAGATCTTCATTCCCTACTCCCTTGAATATTGGTAGCTTTATTGTGCTTGCCATATTGCTTCGCAATGGGGGCAGAGGTGGTATGGGAAAAGACGGGGGTGAAGACAATGAAACTAGCGGTGGTGTTGGTGGGGGTGGTATGCATGAAATCGTCTGCTTTATTAGATTGGTCACACTTCTTGGAAAGACTTTTGAGAGCTCTTCTTCACCCCCTCATGGAGGTGAAATCAAGGGGCTAGTTTCTCGTTTTATGCTACCTTCCTTTATGTAGATTCTCCCACTTCGCGTAGCCCCAAACATCAATTTATTCACATAACCTATTTTGTACACAGTAGAATTTTAATCGATGTGTCCAAAGATTTAACTTACTTATTGAGGAAGCGTCATTCTGCCTCACTATAATTGACTAAAGTATCTACTGCAAATTGGGTGATGAATCCTCCTACAAATCGATCGAGCTAGTGATTGGCAGCGTGTGTGAGCTTATCTTCTAATGCTTCCAGTCTACACACCAATTCTGGATTCCACATAATATGTCTATCGAGTTTACACCTTCCTTGGCTATATGCTAGCTTCGTGATCCACTTGTATAACTCAGTGGGGAAGAATGTGAATAAAATTTCATGGATCTCTATATATAAGTAATAGTCTAACCACTCTTCCTTTGATAGTTATGGATTCATGTTTTCCGATGCCACAAATTCATGAATCTTCCTATCCAACCAATCTTCAACTCCTTTATTTGTCGAATTCCAGTGATACGACATTAAACATCTCTATGTAGATCCTAGTCCCAACAACAAAACCATTGTTGGCTTGTTGGGGTCTAACCAAGGTTCAGAGTTAATTTGACAAACAAATCCCTATACTACTGGCCCTTTTGGGAACAGCCCATGGAGCACGGACTGAGGTCTCACCTAAAGTAGTATGGGAGGGTGCTGGAACCAGGTTTCTACAGCCTTGAGATGTCTGAGAGCTTCGACTGGTCCAACTGTGCATCCCTATCACTTCACACACTTCCATGTTCCTCCTGCCCTAATACACTGCCTTCTTGAAGCCCTAACTAGGGGTTGTGGAGCTTCCGTGCTGCTAGAGTATCTCTCTGCATTACTACCCAATATCTTTCTTATCTTCCTATACCAGTTAATTGTCTTCGCGTAATTTCATGTCTTACATTATATTTATTTACTCAAAACATTCGTATGAGTTTGTGCATCAAATAAACAACATACTTGCAAATTATACCCAATCATACATTAAAACAAGAAAATATACATAGAAATATGGTAAACTTCTCTTTATTGATTCTTCCAATGGTTACAGACTCGACCTGCCTTGCAAACTCAGCTGCAGGGGTCTATGCACTCAGCTGCAGACTACTAGGCCTCTGTGCACTCAACTGTAGAGCCTTCTCCTACTCTACGACCCAAAGACACACCTTTTACGTCGACTCAATCACTTAGACTTATCATGCTCTTATGCTATCCTCTACACTTAGAGCCTCACTCTATTTATACAATCCCATGGTCCATGGACCATGGCTAGGTCTATTAAGCCAACATTACTTTACTAAAATGAGGGCGGACAACCCTGTGACTCTATCATAATTCTACGCTCTGCGCCCACAATTCGCGGAGATTTTACAAAAGGATTTGGTCAAAACATGGGCTCTAAGACCCAAAGCATGTCTTGGGTGAATTCCATGCCCAACAAGTGCTAGCTAGACAAGACACGGTCCAAGCCAAGGTAGCCTAGTTTGGCCGATGGGTGACTGAAAACATGAGAAGCATGAATGCATGGTGATATGAGTACAAACAAGAGTGAATGATCATTAATGGAAACAACAAGTACATGATTTAGAAAATAGGAAATCATGCATATGTGTGAAGCAAGTTTCCGCAACGATGACCATCTATGCAAAATAGTGTCATGCATGTGACGGAAATAAGATGCAAACGAAAACTAAAACAATGCTTCTGCAAGCTAAGATGCATCAAAATGATAGCAAGCACTCACTGAAATCAAGTAGACAACAATCACATAAAGTGAAAGACCTAAGCAATAGAAACAGAACACAAGACATGGAAGTCGGGCTTACCCCAAAACATTTGAGCTAAATGTGCCAACGACTTCTAGCTACAATGTGGGATGTCAGAGCTACAAGGTCGATGTGAGAAATGAGCTCTGCAACGTCCAGTTCATGAGTTTTGATGAAATCAAAGATGTGACGCTCATGCCACAAATCTAGGAAGAGCAACACGTGGTGGGAGGTTTCTAAAATGATCCTTGCATGCAACCTCCAACTGATAAAAGTAGATCCATGAATCAAGGGATGCCTTTGCATACTGCCTTGGGAGAAGTAGCCCATGCATGCAAATCAATTTTCTCGATCCCGAAGGGAATTGATGAACTCAACTGCACATGCAACAATTTTCTTAAATGGGAGGAAAAAATGTGCATTTTTGGGAGGGAGTTTGGCTAGATGCCCAGAGGGATTTCACAATTTCTAGGCAGACCAACTGATTGCTACCCAAAATTGTGCACTTTCAAGGTTGAGCAATCTTGCTAGGAGGATTTGCACAATTTTTCCAATGAATAGTGATAGGAAGATTTGCACAATTCTGGAGCCCAGCAGGTTGCTAGACAAAATTGCGCAATTTATGGAGGTAAGGTTGGTTTCCCTCTAGAATTGCACAATTTCTTGAGGGAGTTGCTCAGCATGCAGCTAGACCAAGTTTGGTGAAACAACTTATGAGGTGGATGCAACAAGATTGGATGGACAGGATATAATTCTATAAGAAAATCACTGAAGCTACTGTGAAAGGTGGGTAGGGAGGCTCCAAAACAAAGTTAAGGAAAAATTTTGGAGGGTGGTTTTAGCTACTACAACAAGTCTTCAGGATGCACCAGTGTGCTCAAGGAGGGTGTACTTCTTCGAGTCGAAGGAATGTTCTCTAGGAAGACTTAGTCATTCTTGGAGGGCACAGTTCAGAACAATGAAGGGGGCTCATGCTTTAGGAGTGTACCCATCTCTCACAAAGGGTGTACGACGCACTTCTGAACAACGAAGGGTCTCCCATCAAAGCTTCGAAGTGCACTCGTGCGTTCTTGGACTTCATGGGCTCACTTTTCAACTGAAATTTGTCTAAGTGTGGATGATTGGTCAAAGGATGAGACACATGAGTTTTAGATATAAAACCATGTGTTACACTAATCTAAAATGGATCTAAAAACCCTCTAAGTCTTCAATTTTTTTTAAAGATAAAAACTATCGCATAACGATGAAGTCTTAAAATAAACAAAAAACGCTATCGGTAGCGAAAAACATAAAGAAAATAATGAAAACAGGCTTATTGGCAGTCAAGGGGAACAATGCACAGGAGCCGTCGAATTTGGCCGATCAATTGTACAGATCCGATCGGCATATCACAAATCGGCGATGGCTATCAGAGGCGGTCATGTGAATGTTGTGATAGCAATTAGCGGGGTCAAAAAGGGCTATCAATCAAGCGCGCAAATTGACAGCCTAGGTTAACCCACCATATCACATATGTAGATAACAATGGAGCACTGACAATGGCCTGGGGACTTATGCGATATGCGATTGCGACTAGTCGCATTGCAATATTGCATTAGAGTGATGCAATGGAGCGGGGCTATATATA
>APFE030411705.1:270900-324405 GCA_000404065.3 Pinus taeda | reverse complement strand
TAAGTGATATTTGATATAGTTTGAGATTCGTAAAAAGAGATTTTACTATGTAGATTTGTGTTTTCATTAAATAAATCAAAACCAAGGGAAACATGATTTTGGTGATGTTGCCAAACTTGAAAGGGTTATTAATACTGTTACATATGATTTCAAGTTCAATATAAGTGGGATTTTCAATGTTTTTAATGTATTTTCAATACAAAAGGAAATCACGATAGGAGTGGGATTTCGGGCCGGCCAAAGGCGGTAAGTAGTTTGGGCTGAGCTCTGCCCGATCGCATACAATGGCTACCATGTCTCCAGGCTGAGGAGAGAGAAAACCACCCTCATCGGGTAGTTAACTCCCATATGAAAGAGTTTCCCGAAATGGATCTCAACTTTTGGATCAAGACCTCTCATAGCAATAATGGAGATGTGATGTTGGTGTGCAGGCAGACCCGATAAGAGTTATAAGGCATAACTTATAATATTTCAAATCTGATGAAAAATGATTTGGTGGATTTTCCTATGTTTTGCAGCATTTCTCTATGTAAATAGAAAATGACCAATTTTGGGATTTCAAAGGCCTGATGACCCATTCCATTGCAGAAAAGGTGGGCACCATCCCTGGAATCATTTTGCAATGATTGCTAATGCTCATAAAGGGATCTGAGTGGACAGAGGAAGATAGAGAGCCCGAGAAGGAGAAATGAATAGACAATGCAGATTGGCTTTAAAGCCACAAACAGAGAGCAAACAGGGACAAGCAGTGTTGAGATAGAGCAACAGAGATGGAGAGTCAGTCAGGAGAGTCTGTGCAGTCAAAATAGACTTAGGGGATCCAAGGAAAGCCTTGCTTTTTTGTATCTATTGTGTGAGTCTGAAATTGAGCCCACTGTTGTAAAACTCTGTTTAGAAGACATAATAGAGAGGTCACGACTGAAGGTTGGACCAGGAGATGTAGCCTAGGAGTGTTGAGTGAACTCCTTATTAAACGTGTTGTGTTTATGTGTGTTGTCTATTATGTTTCTCTTACTGCTTCATTGTTTATGTATTTCGCAATATTATCGATCCATTGCATAAAATAACATAGGTGTATCCATGCACATGAGTCTATAATGCCTTAATAATTTTTTAAGATCATATATCAGATCAAGTGGTATCAAAGCTTTAGGTTGCTAAGGTTAGACAAGCTTGTGTTGGATTTTTGAATGCTAACTAGGTAAAAGCTCAAATTAGGAGAAGGAAAACTAGTTCAGACTAAGCAAGAAATTGGAAGAATCTACCCTAGGAGGAAAATGGCAGAAGAAATTCCCTTGGAATCAGACTCTCAGTTCATGGACAATTTCATGACCATGAAAGCAATGGTTGAAGAGATGTATCAAGAATTTAATAAAGGTCAAAGTGAAGATACTTCAACCTCCAAACAATACAAAGGAACAAAAGAAGCTCTTCTAGATGGCCATTTAGAAGCAAAGGGAAAGGAAAAGAGCCTCCTCCTTCTAGCCCTTTGATTAAGTTAGATGTAAAATTTGATTTTCCAATATATGATGGAGAATTAAATGCAGAGAAGCTAGATAACTGGATTAGACAGATTGATATATATTGCAGGGTGCAGAACATCGATTCAAAAGGGAGAAATATTCAGTTGGATAGCCTTCGCCTTGGAGGAACTGCCCTAGTGTGGTGGGAAGACAAGACACAAGATGATTTGAAGCATGGTAAAATTCTTTCTACCTGGAGTGAATTTTCTTCTTCCATTAAAAAAAAAATTCTATCCACTATCTTATATGCAGCAAGCGATGATGAGTTGGCAAACTCTTCACCAATTAAAGGGGAAAAGTGTACAAAGCTATACCCAGTAATTTGGAAAAATATCTTTAATTGTAGACATTTCTTTAGACTCACCTGAAACTTTGCTAAAGTATATATGTGGTCTACATAGTTATTTGAGACACACCATTCCCATGTTTAACACTACTAGCATAGATGAGGTATCTGTTTAGGCTACACATTTAGAGGCTAGAGGCAAGAATGTGAACCTAGAGATTGGGGGATCATCAAAACCCACTACAAGCAAAAACATGGAAAAAAGGAAGCATAAATGGAAAGAGAGGAAGACAAACACTGTATAGAAAGACAAACCTTCATGCATTCACTGCAAGAAGGTTGGACATAATGATGAACACTGCTGGTCTTTGCATCCATAGCTGAAACCCAAGAAGTTCGATGGCAAGAAGAAGAAGATTATTGTTGCTATTCAAAAATATTTGGGGTCAGACTCGTGATGAAACAACAATCACCACTACAGGTATAAAAGGTAAAAATTATGAAGCTTCTACTAGTAATTCTGCACAATCTATTGATAATGAAGAAAATGGGAGGAAAAGACATGAGCTTTTTCATATTAGAGTTATTTCCAAGCATCAAAAGGTTGATACTTTATTTGATAGTGGTTCACAAGTAAACTTGATTTCTGAAGGAATTGTAAAGAAATTGGGACTGCTAACCACACCTCACAAGAAGCCATATACATTAGGTTGGGTATGTGATAAAGCAAAGCTACAAGTGACTAGACAATGTAAACTTAGGTTTGCTTTTGGGTCAACTTTTGTAGATGAGGTTGAGTTAGATATAGTTCCCTTGGATATATGTGGTATGTTTTACGAAGTCCTTAGTTGTATGATAGAAAAGCCATTTTCTATAGAACTAAAAATAAGTATCAACTTACAAAAGATGGAGAATATATTGTAAGAGCTCATTAGCTCAAAAATAACTACACTCTCATTAACTCAAGGTAGATGAAAAGAATTGTAAATTCATGCAAGAAATTTTTACTAATGGTTGCAAAGGAAAAGAAACCTAATAAAACCAATGTATTTGAAGGATGTGATGCTAAACAGAAAGCTGATTTAGAAAAAGTTGTTTCAGGATATGATATCCTATTTCAGGAACCTAAAGATCTACCACCCAAAAGGGAAATTGTACCTGATATTCATTTGCAGCAAGATGCTCCATTACCTAACATTAGAATGTATAGGTTATCCGCTTTAGAGAATGCAGAGATCCAGAAGCAGCTATAGGAGCTACTCGACAAAGGGTTAATAAGGCTAAGCACATCACCATGTAGATCTCCAATTGTCTTGGTGAGAAGAAATATGGCTCATGGAGGATGTGCATTGATTATAGAGCACTGAATAAAATAATGATCAAGAATCGTTACCCTCTTCCTTGCATAGATGATCTATTAGATTAGCTGAAAGAAGTTCTTTACTTTTACAAGTTAGACTTGCGTAGTGGCTACCATCAGGTCAGATTAGTAGAGCAAGATGCATGGAAGACTACTTTCAAAACAAAGAAAGGGCTGTATGAGTGGCTAGTTATTCCTTTTGGCTCAACTAATTCACCTACCACTTTCATGAGAGTTATGAATGATGTACTCAGGCCATTTATTGATGATTTTGTAATTGTATATTTAGATGACATTCTTGTTTTCAGTAAAACATGGGAAGAACATTTGAAGCATGTAAAGTAGACTTTAGATGTTTTGAAAAGAGAAAATATCTATGTTAAGCTATCAAAATGTGAATTTGGTAAAACATCTTTGAATTATTTGGGTCATATTGTATGGGGTGGTGAATTGAAGATAGATCCCTCTAAGGTTGAAGTCATTGTGAACTAGCCTAAACCCAAATCTACTACAGAAGTTAGGAGCTTCCTAGGAGCAGCACAATATTGGAGAAATTTTATTGCTAATTTTTCCTTGATTGCAACTCCCTTATATGCTTTCACAAGATTGAACAAGATTTTTCAGTGGGGAGGCAAATAGTAAAATTCTATCGATGCCTTGAAAGAAAATATTAGTACAACACTAGTAATAGCATTGCCAGATCTTCAAAGACCATTTGAGATTGGAACAGGTGCCAGTGACTATGCCATGGGAGAAATGTTGATGCAACATGGTAAACCCATATGTTATCACTCTGAGACATTTAATTCTGTAGTATCTAATTGTCCCACATATGATAAAGAATTCTATCCATTAGTGCAGAGTGTAAAAAAGTGGAAACATTACCTATTAAGAAAAGCAAAAATTATACATAATGATCATCAACCACTTCAATATTTGCACTCACAAACTAAATTGCAGCAATCAAGACACTATAGGTGGATGGCTTTCTACAATAGTTTAATCTTGTCATCAGATATAAGAAAGAAATAGACAATAAGGATGCAGATATGTTATCTAGACCAATTATAAATGTATCTACTATACTTAAGCATAATACAGTATTGCATGAAAGCTACATTGAAAAATATGCTCAAGATATAGATTTTAAAGATGTATATGCAACTTTAAGTCATGGCAAACAAGTAGAAGAATTGGATTATCATGTTAAGGACCAACTCTTGTATCATTTGGCAAATTTATGCATTCCTCAAACTGAAAGAGTTAACATAATCCGAGAAGCACACACTTCTCTAATATCAGGTCATTTTGGTGTAAGTAAAACAATTACAGAGCTACAAAGATTTTGTTATTGGCCAAGAATGCATTAAAAAATTTCTAGATATGTTAAAGCGTGTACCATGTGTGCTAGACGCAAGCCCAACAATAGAAAACTAGGCTTGTACACTCCACTTCTGGTTCCTTCTCATCCTCAGGAAAGTGCTTCCATGGACTTTATTGGGGGACTGCCAAACTCTAGAAAAGGTCACAACTATTTATATGCTATTATGGACAGGTTCAGAAAAATGTGTATTTTAATACCTTGTAACAAGCAAATTACAGCTGAACAAACAATAAATTTGTTCTTTCAGCATGTATGTGTTCATTTTGGATTACCCACTTCTATTGTATCTGATCGAGGTTCAAGTCTATGGGAGTTAATGGACACTAGACTGAAGAAGAGCACAACCTTTCATCCACAAATAGATGGCCAAATAGAGGTGGTCAACATGACAATGATCCAGTTGCTTAGGGGCTATTGCAGCAAGCATCCCAAGCTTTGGGATGAACATTTATGTTATGTGCAACATGCTTACAACCATGCTAAATATTCTTCTACACATAGATCTCCTTTTGAGACTTGTTTTGGTTTTCCTACCAAGGTATCCCTTGAATTTTGTCTTTAGTAAAGACAAAGCAGTTGATGGGCATAGTGATGTGGACAAAGCAAGCAAGTTCATTGAACAAATCCAAGAAATTCACTAGGCAATGCAGGAATAGCTGGAAAAGAGCCAAGCCAAGTACAAGGCAAGGCATGATAAGCATTGAATTGAGCATAGCTTCCAAGTTGGTGATCAAGTCTGGCTATACATCAACAAAGACAGAATGCATGGTGAAGGTAAGAAGCTGAAGCCAATAATGTATGGGCTTTTCAAGATACTTGAGAAATTGGTGAGAATGCTTTTCACTTTGATTTGCCAGCTTACATGCATATCTCTTTAGTAGCTAATGCAGAGAACTTGAGACTATTTGAACCTTCATTGATTGAAGATCCCAAAGAGAAAAGTAAGTTGCCTTCTATTGATGATCTATCGCCTGAATATCTCAATGAGTTGTAGGAAGATACAGTTCTGGACAGGAAGGTGAGAGCTACACACAAAGGGAATGTTGAGTACCTCAAAATTGGACTCAAAGGTTCAAAACCAAGTAGTGCAAGATGGATAGAGACTGGACAAGTGAGGAATCTATATCCTCACTTAATTGATGCTTAAAAACCAACTTTTGGTGGTCCAAAATCGTTTTCATTGGGAAGGCGTGATCCAAAATGAATCCAAGAACCCTCTAAGTCTTCAAAATCTTTTAAAAGATCAAAACTATCGCATGAGGATGAACTCTTAAAATAGGTAGAAACACTATCGGTAGTGAAAAACATAGATAAAATAGTGAAAATAGGCTTACCGACAGTTAAAAGGAACAATGCATAGGAGCCGTCGGATCTGTCCGATCAACGGTCAAGATCTGATCGACATATCACAAATCGGTTATGGCTATTGGAGGCTATCAGGGGCGGTCACATGAATGTTGTGATAGCAATTAGTGGGGTCAACAAGGACCATCAATCAAGCATGGATATTGAAGACCCAGGTTAAGCCGCCATATCATATCGACAGATAACAATGGAGCACTTACAACTGCCCAGGGACTTATGCGATATGCGATTGTGACTAGTCACATCGCAACACAATGGAGAGGGGTTGTATATATATATGTGCGATGTAATGACTGGACCCGACAGGATTACAAGTGATATTTGATATAGTTTGAGATCCATAAAAAGAGATTTTTCTAGGTAAAGTTGTTTTTTCATTAATAAACGAAAACAAAGGGAAATGTGATTTTGCCGATGTTGTCGAACCTGAAAGGGTTATTAATACTATTACATATGATTTCGAGTCCGACGTAAGCGGGATTTTCAATGTTTTTAATATATTTTTAGTACAAATGGAAATCACAATAGGAGGGGGATTTCAGGCGGGCCAAGGGTGGTAAGTAGTTTGGGTCGGGCTCCACCCGATCCCATACAATGGTTGCCATGTGTCCAAGCTGAGGAGAGAGAAAACCACCCTCATTGGGTGGTTAAGTCCTGTACGAAAGATCCGCCCAAAACGGATCTCAACTGTTGGATCAAGACCTCTAAGAGAAACAATCGAGATGTGATGTTGGTGTACAAGTGGACCCGATAGGGGTTATAAGGCAGAACTTATAATATTTAAAATATGATGAATAGTGATTTGGCAGATTTTCCTGTGTTTTGCAACGTTTCTCTGTGTAAATAGAAAACGACCAATTTTGGGATTTCAAAGGCCCGATGATCCATTCCATTATAGAACAAGTGGCCACCATCCCTGGAAGTGTTTAGCAATGATTTCTAATGCTTAGAAAGGGATCTGAGCAGATACACGTCAGGAAGACAGAGAGCCAGAGAAGGAGAAATGAACAAACAACGTAGATTAGCTTTAAAACCATAGACAAAGAGAAAATAGGGACAAGCAGTGCTAAGATAAAGAAACAGAGACAGAGAGTTAGTGAGGATAGTCTGTGTACTCAAAAGAGACTTGGGGGATCCAAGTAAAGCCTTATTGTTTTGTATATGTTGTTTGAGGCTCAAATTGAGCTCACTGTTGTAAAACCCTGTTTAGAAGACATAATAGAGAGGTCACCGCTGAAGGTTGGAAGAGCAGATATAGCCTAGGAGTGTTGGGTGAACTCCTTATTAAACTTGTTGTGTTTATGTGTGTTTTCTATTATGTTTCTCTTACTGCTTCATTGTCAATGTATTTCGCAATCTTATTGATCCATTGCATAAATTAACATAGGCATATCCATGCACATGAGTCTATAATACCTTAATAATTGTTTAATATCATATATCAGACCAGACACACACTAACTCATCAAGAAAACTTAGACAAATGCAACCAACAATGAATATACATCAAAATGTCACTTTATGCAAATTCCCTAGATATAAATATTGAAGTGTGTGGGACTATGACTAAAAAGTGTCGTTTTACAACCAAAAAGGTGTTGTGACTATGAAATGCATGTAAATATATGCCAATCAATGGTATGGCACTTACGAACACTCAAAACATATGAATTAAAATAGAATGACACTTGACAACCAAGGTGACACTCAATATGATAATAAGGTAGGTTCCAAAATTCAAATGTAGTGAAATTTTGGGGGTGTTGCAGCAGCAACAACACATCTCTATAGAAATTTGGTGCTATTTTTTTATGTTTCTGTAGTAATTTTATGGGTGGTTATCCTAGAATAGTTCTTTGGTATTTTCTATGGAACTATTATACATCTTGTGCAAAAAATTACTATTATGACATACCTTGGTCAATAGAGGATAGACCTCAACTTAGAAGGAATAGCAAACCTCAACCTTGTTCCTTCATAATAATTTTCTGTTATTTCATTGTTATTATCCCTATCCAAACTTGACTATTGAAAATATATTGTGGACTATAGTACCATCATTTTGGGAATCCTATGCATGATCTCTTAATGGTATTGAAGTGAGAACATACATTGGAAGTAGATATCATGCATGCAATCAACATACATAACCTTGATAAGTTACATACATCAAACTTATAAAACCTTTGTGAAGACATTGTAGTGTTCTACTTTCTGTAGTAGGACATATTGAATTTTACTTGAATAATTAATTCATGGATCCTTTGTGAATATGATGTGGAAGATATCCTCTAAGTTTTGATGAAGCATGTTGATATTAGCTGAAGCATTGTTGGGCACAGGATCCCCTAAGGAAATTTTTGGGGCTTAGAGCCCAGATTTTGGTCATATATTGTATCTTTGATGTAAAGACTCCACATTTTGTGGGCGTAGAGTGCATATATTGTAAATGAGTCATAGGGTTGTCCAACCTTAATTTTGTAATGTAATATCAGCTATAGAGATCTACCCATGGTCCGCAGACCATGGGATTCCATAAATATAGCAAGGATCTAAGTAGTGAAGACATTGAAAAAGTAATTGATGATCATGGAATAGAAGCATAGAGGAAGATCTAAAGTGTAAGGTCGAGTCTTTGGGTCGTAGAGTAAGAGAAGGCTCTGCAGCTATGAGTGCAGAGGCCTAGTAGTCCACAACTGAGTGCGCAGACCCCTACAGCTGAGTGCACAGGGCGATTCGAGTCTGTAATTATTGAACCATTAATAAAGATAAGTTTTACATCAATTCTATGTATTTATTTCCTGTTTTCTGCATCAAATATATTGGGTATAAATTGCATTTCTATTGTTTATATGGTGCACGAACATATATAATTGTGTATATTAAGTGAATAGGAGTTAAAGTATTGTTTATGTGACATTGACTAACATCTATAAGAGGATAAGTAAGACACATAGTGTAACTTGGGGAAATAGCACAGATTATTGCCATAGCAACGTGAAATCACCTTAGCCCCTAGTTAGGGTTGCGTGAAGGATAATTATAGTAGATCACGAAGGTATCGTAGGTCAGAAAAGTGCGTGAAGTGACCTACACGAAGATAGGCATAGTTGGACTAAATTGACACCTCAGACATCTCGAGGGTGCAAAAACTTAGTTCCCGCATCCCCCCATACTGCTTTGGGTGAGACTTCAGTCGGCACTCTGCGAGCTGATGACAAAAGGGCTAGTAGTGTAGGGATTTTTTTGGCTAATTAACTCTGAACTTGGGTCAAGCCCCATCAAGCTAACAAATGGTTCTGTTGGTGGGACCAAAATCTGCATAAGAGATGTTTGATGTTGTATCATTGGAATCCAACTAAGAAGGAAATTGAAGGTTGATTGGATAGAAGAATTCACGAGTTCGCGGCGCAAAAAAACAAGAACCCACAACTGACAAAATAAGAGTGGTTAGACTGCTACCTATACACAGAGATCCAAAAAATCTTCTTTGTGTCTTTCCCTACTAAGCTATACGAGTGGTTCACGAAGCTAGCAGATAGCCAAGGAAGGTGGAAACTCAAAAATCCTATTGTGTGGACCCCAGAATTAGTACAAAGGTTGGAAGAATTGGAGGGTAAGATCACATGCATCATTGATCATTTGCTTGATTGGATTATAGGAGGATTCATTACTGAGTTTGCGGTTGACACCTTAGTCAGCTACAACGAAGTAGAGTGATGCTTTCTGAAAGGACTAAGAGATAAATACATAAAGTCTTTGAATACTTGGATTAAAATTATATTAAGTGAAAAGAGGGTTATGCAATTACCTTGATGTTTAGAGCTACCCAAAGTGGAAAAGCTTACTAGAATGAAGGAAGTAAGGTACCAGAAAATAGCCCCTTGATTTCACCTCTGTGAGGGGATGAGGAAGAGCTCGTGAAGGTCTCACCATGAAGTGCTACCCATCTGATAAGTCAAAGAATTCCACAAATACCACCCCCACCCACACTACCACGAGCTTCACCACCATCACCTCAATCTTCAACCATACCACCCCTGCCACAACTGCAATTCAATATGGCAAGCATGATAAAGTTGCATGTGTTCAAGGGATTGGGAAATGAGGATTCATACCAATTTTGGTTCATTGTAAGAGTTGTGTGGGAAGAAGAAGGAGTTATATATGACAATATAAAGAAATCAACACTGGTTAGCACCTTGTAGGACCATGTTTACCTAGTGTATTAAGCACTCCAATGATAATCCAAATGTGGGAATCGCGAATATCCAAGTAGCGCTAAACAGAGAATTTAGCAGGCCAAAGTCTGAAGCACAGTCGATCATTGGATTCAAAGAAATCACAATGCTACCAGATGAGACTCTTTGGGAGTTGGATCAGAGACGCAAATGCATGATTTGTGAAGCTAATATGAATCTGATGGATGGGTAACATTGCGAATGGTTTGTAGCATCGCTACGCCACATTTAAGGAGCGAGCTATTGCAGCAGAGGTTAATGACTCAGGCAGAGGCCTTAGAAATTGCGAATATGTTGCATGAGACCCCACTACAGGATCCTAACTTGGGAGTTTAGCATATCCACACGTAGCTAAAGAATTTATGCCTTGAGATGCAAAGTCTGAAATAGGATAGGATAGCCCAACCAGAAGTGTGTGAAGAGGTGTGGTGCGTAGAATTCAAATGTCAAGGTCATGACAAGGACCATTTCTTGTTTTTCACGCAATACCTCATGAGAGGAGGACTAATTCCACTGAGGATGGAAGCACAAGTAGGACCTAGCATGGTGCTTGCCTTATGGCATGCGATTTGTTAAATAGGTGGAAAACATGCTACGGACAATTGTCATTTGTTACAGAAGTATACACAGAATTCACAACAATTGTTTTGTAACTTTTGTAAGTTGGTGGGACACGATGAGTGCACTTGTAGAAGCTATGAGTTGATGATGGATAGAACTCCCACATATAGAGTTTAGGTCAAATCGTAGCCACTAGACCAGAATGAATGAGTAGCAAAAATAGGATTTCAGTGATGCGGACGAGGCCGAGGCAGAGGAGGACCTACAAGAGGTCGCGTTCCATCGATATGCTACAATTGTGGAGGACCAGGAAATTATGCCCATAATTGTATGAATATGATGCGACCATCATGTTTATATTGCACCTTTTTTTATCATGAAACAAAAGATCTTCCTACGCTGATAGCTAGGATACGCGACAAAGGAGTGCTACCACCTCTCCCGACTCAGAACCTATAGATGATGAGGTTTGAGCTGCGGGAGGAAGATCCAAATGTGAACATTGTGCTCCAAAGTGGAATCGTGATGGGAGATGACAAAGGAAAATAGCCAGAAGATAGTACTTGGTTTCATAAAGCTTCCATGAAAGAAGCAGAGTTTGATTTGGAGCGCGCTCTAGAAACATTCATGGAAGCTAAGAAGAGCTTCATTGATTCCTCCACTTCAGGAAGCAAAGATAGACTGGAGCTGGAAATGAACCCATCTATGCTCACGACATTCCTGTAAACATGCATGAAGTTATTACATGACAGTAAGGCTATAAAAGGATTACAGGAACTCATTAATAGATGTGTTGGGACCACGCTAAGAGAACTGCGTGTATTCATGAAGATTAGAAAACACAAGACAAGAACGGGAAGAGATATGCGGTTAACCGCGTAGATTGGAGAATATGAGATGGATCAAGTAATTCTAGATTTAGGATCGGATGCGAATGTTCTGCTGAAGTAGACATGGAAATGGATGGGGAGACCTATGCTACAATGGTCTCCTATTCAACTTCAAATGGTGAACCAACAGAAGATAATACCCATGGGTCGATGGTAGGGAATCACTGTAGATATTGAGGGAGCGAGCGTGCTGGCCAACTTTGAAGTGATAGAGATTGTTGATGACAACAATCCCTACCCCGCACTCTTAGGAATTGATTGGGCCACTGACGTGAACCGGGTGATTAATTTGAAAAAGAAGAAAATGGTTTTTGAAAAGAGGTCACTACGCATAGTTAGACCACTGGACCCTATTGAAGGATCGTGCTATACAGAGCCGGTACACGAATATGAAAGTGATAATAATTTGGACTGCATATATAAGATAACAGTGTGAAACCAAGACTGGGTGAATCCCACTACAGATGGAAGGATTCCATGGGAACGGAAAAGCTCCTATACATCAGATTCAGATAAGGAAATGGAGCGATGACAAAATTGGTTACATGAGGTGACTACACTGAATTGTAAAATGATGACAAGGTCATTGCACTGTGTATTGATAGAAGTAAGAGATCTGTCTACTTATGATGGGTGCCTGTGGCTGGAGGGGCCCATCCCCATCACGGATCATTTGATTCACATAATTACCCAACTCCATTGCAAAGGGGAGGATCCAATGAATATCTCAGAGAGAAAAAGTGATGATTTGGCCATCGTAGAGGCCATGAAGAATAAATTCAAGCTAGAGGATAAGAAAATAAGGTACGTGATCTCTAGCATCAACAAGGTGGTGGTCAAAGTCACGAAACATATACTGGCTAGGAAGGTTATGCGGAAGTGCTATGTGGATGAGGTACCTATGTCGGTGGTTGCACTTGCCGCGAAATGCACAGAAGGGGTCCAATTTAACTAGGCAGATGACTTTGCAGAGAGTTCCTAGAAAACTGTCGTGAGGCATAGGAGTATGGGAGGACATTCCACTATGCATGGCTTCTGCTGTCCATAGTTCTGGTGACTTGGGAATTGCCCAAGGACAGCCAGTTCCTGTAGTATATTCCGAAAGCAGTGAATTACACTTCGCTGTGGGAAACCAGCGATGCACAGAGAATCAAAGACAACAAAATATTATGGGTGTTCATGGAGATGAACATTAGAATGGGGATTAATCGCAAGGCATGGTTATCACCCGTGATTTATAATAGTTTTCATAGCTTTGCATAGTTCAAGGTATACTTTCATCACGTGTACATCAGGGCGAAGAAGGACCCTGAAAAGGCATACAAGGAGCTACCTTATCTGGTGACGGACGATGTCATATTCATCATGCTTGAGTCACGGCCGTTGCAGTGGCACGGTCTAGCTAGCTCCGTGGTTGAAGCAGAGAAGTCTGCTGCACAGAGGAAGAATGAGGAAGAAACACTATGGATGGCACAGTTGGTAGAGAAGAGAAGGAATGAAGCAACAACAACCAAGGCGTAGGAAGTGCGCGATGCTGGGAAGGAAACATAAGAGCAATGAAAGGTAGCAGAGAAAGAGCACAAAGGCCAGAAGTCACCTTCATCTAAAGAGGAAAAGATCGAGAGGAAGGTGGCGTGGACCCACAGATGGCATCCACACAATTGAAATGAAAGCGCCCAAGAGAGCCAGGGGGGCCATGGAAGAAGTCGAAGGCCTCAAAGACTTCTTTCGACCCGATCACCCTCACTAAAGGGGGTTTACATGACATTGGGGAGACGGTGAGGGATGTCACCGTAAAGGCCCTCCAACAATTTGTAGAGGAACACCAAACAATGTTGGGGGCCCTCTAAGCATCGATACAGGAGTTGTAGGTGTACACTCCATAGGCTAGTACTGTGTCAACCAGTGTTGTACTAGGCACTGCCACGGTTGAAGAAATGTTGCGCGCTTGCATGACCAACACCACAGTGATGCTAGAGGAAGCATTCGTGACCGAAAATGAGGCCAAAAGATCTATGGTCATTGGATTAAAGGAGATTAGGATAAACATGGTTGTGCTCCCTCGGGAGATGCTCTATGTTTTTTAGGACGGAGTTACTGTAGAACTGCGAGCCAAGGAGGGTCACGGGTTCTAGGTCATGAATGAATAGTGCGTCAACATCGAGTAGTTGAGCCTGCAGTGCACAAACATATATAACTATGTAGATTAAGTGAACTTGAGTTAAAGTATTTGTTTATACGAATTTGGCTAACATCTATAAGAGGATAAGTAAGGCATGCAGTGTAACTTGGGGAAAGAGTGTAGATCGTTTCGATAGCAGGAGAAATCACCTCAACTCCTGTTTAGGGCTATGGGAAGGACAACTATAGAAAATCACAAAGGTATCGCAGGTCAAAATAGTACGTGAAGTGACCTGCAAAGATAGGCACCGTTGGACTAAATTGACACCTTGGACATCTCAAGGGTGCAAAAACTTGGTTCTAGCATCCCCCGATACTGCTTTGAGTGAGACTTCAGTCCGTTCTCCATGGGCTGATGCTAAAAGGGCTAGTAATGTAGGGATTTGTTTGGCTAATTAACTCCGAACCTGGGTCAGGCCCATTCAAGCCAACAAGCATGATAGATACTTGTTAAGGGAACATTGAAAAGTATTATTGAAGCATTGCCTTGAATCCCTTCTTGATAGATTAGAATATGATCTTACAACATGGTCAGGACAAACTTGAAGCCACTATTTCGAAAGACATCTTGGATAGTTTTGAAGAAGGATAGGGAGTTTTTTTGGAGCTATTCTCAAGGAATTTTTAAAGAACTACTTAGGAATATATTGAAGATCACTTGAAGAAGACTTGAAGAATGCTAGGAGTATATATAAAGATGATTGGTAACTAACTTGAGGATGTTGTTGAAAATATCTTAGTGAAACACACTTGGACACCTTTTAGAGTCGTCTATTATCAACATTGAAGACATCTAAAGAAACAACTATTGGAGACTTTTTGTTTTAGACATGAAGTTGGAGAAAATGTTGAAGATAATTATGAAGACCCTTTAGAGACATTCTTGAAGCCTTTGGATATATCTTTAAGGACTTGTGGAAGAATATATTGGAATTCTTTAAGCATTGAATCCACCTTGAATAACTTAAGCATATTAAGAGGGTTGGAGCCATAGAGGATTGGAGTCCTCACACGAGGTGTGAGCTTTGTGGAGAAGTAGGTTAGAGCTCGAATTGTTGAGAGGATAGGAGTCCTCAAGAAGACCAAGTTTGAGCTTGGTATAGTACAATATGGAGCCTAGTTTTTAATTGAATATTGGAGTCTTCATCTAGGGTTGAAGCCCTAAAAGAGATATAGGTATAGTTGTGCAGATTGGAACTTAAATTTTTATTACAGAACTAGAGTCCTCATCACTTTTATTAGTATAATTATTATTTTGTTGTACATTTTCTTATGTTGGTTAATTAATGATCTTAATTGGAAAATTTTAAGAATTGAAAAGAAATATTGATTCATCCCTCCTATCAGTATTTCTAATAGATGAAGAGAACATCGTTCGTGCTGAAGCAATAATTAGTCGATTATATATAATGCTAGAAACTATGTTCCATTTAGTGGTTAACGAGATAGGTTTTGTTGTTTTGTGGGACAAATATCTTTATCTATCATAGAAAATCTTGTTATAGGTTGATCAAATCAGAAGCTTGCTAGGTCCAAGACATAATTTTTTTGTTAGTGTTAAACACATACATGTTAGAGGCAATATGAAAGATAAACATTAGATTTCTTTTCTTATTCATAATGATACATATTTATAATACATAGGAGTGACCCTTGGTTTCATATTCCAAGTGGTCCCTTGGACTCCCTTTGGCTATTCAACTTCCACACCAACACTTAGAGGATTAGGTATCCAACGTTCCCCCCATTAATTTGAAGGGTTATGTATGAGTATGAGAAGAGAGTTGTAATAAAAATCATGAAAAAATGCATGGTAGAACTAGGTTGAATGTGCTCTCTGAAATGTTGTTATAAAGGGAGGTGGTTTAAGGATTACCGCCAACAATTGAACTCTTAGTGCAGTTCCTAGAACTCTTCCAGATATGGCAAGAAGCTAAGGTATTCTACTAGAGGAAGTGCCCCTAATGTTTTGAAGAGGGAAACCTTCAACCATGAAAGGGAGGTCTCAACCCGCATAAAACTGAGAACCTCAACCTAAAAAGGGAGGTCTCAACTTGTCATGGTTTAAGGATGACCAACAACTATGGAATGCTTAATGCAATTCTCGGAACTCTTCCAAAACTTGCAAGAAGTTGAAGTCTTCTGCTAGAGGAAGTGTCCCAATTCTTTGAAGAGGCATCACCAACTTAAGGCATGCTCAGGGCCATCTTTGTATCTAGCTACAAATCTGAATCTATTATGGTAGGTCATGGCTCAGGCTCTCTTGATGTGGCTTTGAAGCTTGTAGAAGAAAATGATTTCCCTCCCTATTAGATACAAGGTGAGATTATGGAGAAAAATCAACTGCAAGATTGTTCAATATTCGAGAAAAAATCATGTTGTATGAGTGAAATATCTTCTTGGTTGTTGAAGCCCATTACCAAGAAGAGATCCATCCAAGATGAATCTTTGTTCTTGTAGAAGGTTTGTTTATGAAGCATCTATTTAAAGAATGACTGGTTTTATGATAGTTATTACATGGATGAAGATCAAAACAATGATCTTTCACCTGGCCAACTTGGTCACAATGTTGGCATTTAACATTCTGTTGTTGCTGCTATGGAAGAGGACTAGAATATGAAATGGCTAAAGGTGAATTGTCATGAAGGAATCTAGCACTCTGAAAATGGATGGGCTTTGAGTAATCTAGAATATGAAAGGAAACCTCCTTATCATATCGAGACCTATTTTGTGCTTGTTATAGATAAGCTCTTCCCAAGGTTTGATGATTTTCTTGGGAAGTGAAAGATGAATTTCTACATCTACATGTACAACTAGTGCTTCATTTTGAACTATATCTAAATCAATTGTAACATGATTGACTTGCTGATTATGGGAGTTTGTTTCAATGTTATGAATAGAAACAGGTTTAGAATGATGACTCGACTATTGTAATTCCTCTTGCTGTAGCTATGATTCAAGATGCAAAAATTCAATGTTTTCTTTTGCATTTTGGAGAAAGACAAATCTTAATATCGGAAAGAGTGATTTTACTGATTTTTACCATCCCATCAACACTGGAATGTATCAAAGTATTTAACAACTCTAATGCACCATCAAGTCTGGTCCTCGATAATTTGTGGGAACTTATCAATTTTACTTCATTAATTTAGCAATGTAGTGATTTTATGATAAATGGAGAAGAAGATAAACAATATTACGATGAATGATGCAAATTAAACTTGGTTATTTGGTGGTCAAGGACACTATAAGAGATGCGGCAATAGGAGTAATCCCAAGATGTGTTACAATGCACACAGAACAAAGTGAGTATAAGCCTAATATGGAGAGGTAACATGCCTATGAAAGAAAAGATACAACTCGTCCTTGGCCAAAAAACCTCCACAGACTAATATAACTTGAAAAATTGGTCCAAGGTAGTAGGACAATGAGAAACTTGTTCTACAGAAAGAAATTTGTACCTTTGCAAATGCAGATATGATCAAGCAAGAGAAATTTTGGCTAGTTGGTCAATATTAATTCGTCCCTCCAAGAGGTAAACTTGGTCAATCATATAAGAAAGGAAAAACTTGTTCCTTTAAATAAAGAACTCATCCTTTTATACTTCAATGAACTTGGACTTTAATGAGCTAATATTTGACTTTTGAACTCTATATTTCTCTCAGAAATCATCACTTCATAGGCCTTTTAATGCTCCAAGAATTTGTAGGAACTTCACTCCTCAATGGAACATCAAGTGCAATAGTTACATCGAAAGAAATTTGAGATACCTTTATATGCTGTCCTTTGTGTTCCCTTTAAGATAAGTGTGATGACCTCCTTTTCTTGTATTGTCTAATTCAAAATTCACTACCTTTGGCTCTGCAATCACCATCATCTTTTTTATTGGTTGCCTGCAGATTTGTTGTGCTAAGCTTCACAATTGAAGAAATGAGATCGATCTAAGTGTTGGATATTATTTGGTCTTAGTGGGGATACCTAAGTGCCTGTCTGGGTGGTGAAATCTGGGATGATTCCATAAAATCCATGAGTAGATTGATGTGCATGCCTTAATTGGCTTTTGAAACCAAAGCGTTTTTTAGTGATTTCAACAGTCCTTGAATTGGACAGGTTTCAGAGAGACTAGTATTATCGAAGCAAGATGATGCTACAAAGTGGCAATGAAGTTTGGCCAGCAAGATTCGTGTTCAATGAGTGTTACCAGGAATAGTGTCCACTCGGATGTTGCTATTCCCACTAAGATGGATGGCTATCTTAGAAACAAACAATTAAAGTCTACTATTGTTTTCTTTTATGAAAATAGACAAGAGGAGAACCAAGAAGACCAACCTGAGTCTTGTGCTTGATTTCCTCTCCTTCTCGATAGAGCTTTACCTCTTCTTCTTCATCTACCTAGCTTCAAAAAGAACCTGTGGAATCACAGCAACATAGTACTATCGAAGAAACAAAGATCTAAATTCATAACTAATACAGGATCGGATGTGTATTAACCATATAAATGCATATATAAACAAATACAGAAGAATATGGAAGAAAACAAGAATAGTTTTATTAAGATGAAAAGTAGCAAGAGGATTACAACCATATGCTCTGACCCAGCATCATCCTCCAGCTAGGAAGCCCTTCTTCACCTCAAGCAAAGCTTAGATCACCCAACACTATGAATGTACACCAGAAAACCAATAGCACTTTTTTATAAGATACAAAATTCCAGCCTCTGGATCTCTACGATGAGGGATCCATATATAGATGATTACAGAGAGGTGAGTCATCTTCTGGGATCTTGAGTAGTGTCCTCTCTCTTATAGTTCCTGCTTCCACTTGGAGAATGATGATCTCTTACTCATCCCTGGTCGAAAATAGAGAGGCAAGTGTTAGAGGGGAAGCTTCTGGAAGATTCCGTGATTTTCCACCTCGCATTTTTCTCCCTGCCATTTGTCCATTCCCGACCATTGCACCCTACAGAGGAGAAATTCAGTATGCATCGCACCTTGTACACTGGGAAGGTGATATGCATCGCACCCTCTGCATTGAGCTTTTAGTATGGTCCAGTTTTGACCATTTATGAGCAGGTTTCAGTGGAGAACTTCTGGGAGATGATGTAATCAGCTGACCTTGTTCCTTTAGGTAGTGAAGCAACACTTTTAGGGACTTAGGATCCCTCAGTTTATGGAAATTTATGATTAGGGTTGAAGTGCCAAAAAATTTCTATAACAGTTTCCCCCTAAAGCATGAGTTCGTTAATCTTTTTGATGTCGGGTGAAATGCTTTACTATGAGGATCCAAAGTTTTTCCAAGCTGGGAGGCGACTTGTAATAAGATACAATACAATACATTATTCTGACAACATTTTTTTCATGATCTAGCTGAGGCAGGCTTCCCATGCTCAGCTTTATAAATTCATTTTCATGTACATAGGACAAATAATTGTCTGTGTGACAGACTGATGATATGGACTCATCATCCTTTGATTTGGATGATCATCTGTTCGGCGATGATGTACACTTGATGTCTTTATATTCCTGAATATATCACAGCCTAGATGGATGAAACTAGACCCGGGGTCTTCAGAACTTGTTCAATCTTCACTCAGAGTACAAGTCGATCCATGTGAAAAATGTTCTGGAGTCGAACATGGAAATACATTGCCTGATTACCAGCCATGATGTAAGTCGTTAACAGGAGCGAGAGGAATCACCAATAATGACAACGACCCTCAAGGTACTACAGTACAATGCACGTGGTGTGAAAAAGGGACTTGGCATCGAACACCACGTAAAATCTCTTGGTTGAAGGCCATTGATGTAAACCTATCTTCGAAAGTGAGAAACTTGCCATTGAGGCATGCAAGCTTCAAAGTACTGAAAGGGTTGTTCCTAAGTCAAATTCTTGGATAATGAGATGATGTCGCCAAGAAGCGACCCATTGCAGGAGGGCCTTAATGAATCCCACATCAATGACATGGAATGAAGCAAATGATTTTGGAGGTGAAAAAAAACTAATGATACAGGGTTCAGGGTGGCGGTCATGAAGGAATGAAGCATGAATGTATTGCAGTGGGTGAGACATAGGTGAATTTTCTGAATGAATTCTCTTGAACATATCGGTGACACTGACGATGGATTGGTAGCGTTAACCTAAAAGATGGATGGTGTGATGGACCAATGGTGATGACCAGTGAACAGAACAACCCAACCTGGCATGGATGCGGAAGGAAAGTGTCATGTTCAAGAGCGACTTGCTATCAATAAAGTTTCTTCAAGTTTTCTTCCCAATTTTTCCCAGTCATTGCTGACCAGTACCTCTTTATTTTTTTCAAGCTTGAGGAGGATAACATATGCTTGTTCTATAATCCGCCCTTCGAGCGAACCTGTCGCTAATTTTTAACGAGCCTAGCGACAGTGAAACTCATTCTCGTCCATATGGACGAGTTTGTCACTATTAGGTTTTAATAAGTTTAATGACAAAGATAAATCGGTCTATTTCAATTTTAGAGATTCTGAAAGAAACGAAAAGGAAACTCCAACGATTCTTTTTCATCATATAATCCCTTGAGTCCGAAAAAGTGTAAAATAATACAAAAGGGATGAATTTTCGGTAGTTTTAACAAGCCGAACAAGACAAGTGCTCGATATTTTTGTGTAATAATCCCTCAAGTCCAAAAAAGATTAAAATCTAGAGGAGGGATAGCACGTCCAATGACTTTAACGAGCTGGAGAGGCCAATCGCTCGGAAATCTTTTCATATTTTACGAGTCAGGTGAAAAGAGATTAAAGAAGACTTGTTTTCGAGGAATGAGTGATGGTTTTGGGTAGCAGCTGATTCCAGGTAAGATTTAGAATTTTCCAATCACGGCAGTGTCACAAGGATGGCTAACAGAGTCACTCTTCGCAGATGTTCCTTGAAGGGGTAAAAAAGCATATGGGGATGAATGATAGGTTAAAAACAGAGTGGAGGTGATGGCGAGAACACGACCAAGGCTCAAAAGTTGGCGATAAGGCATTCACACTGGTTATTTACCGGTTCATTTTTTAATGAGCTTAAATGCTGGGGGAAAAATTTGCTCATGAATTATGTTTATTTTTTAACGAGCTTGAACTATGCGCTAAAACTACTTGTGGAGAGTTTATTTTTTAACGACTTTGAACTCTGCGACAACATTGCTCGCCAGTGGTATGGTAAGAATGTCTCATTCAAGATGCCATTTTTTATGGGGATTGCACCTTTTGAAGCTTTATCCCAGAGCCTCTTGCATGCATGCTAGGAATGACCAACTATGCCTCTCTACTTAACTACTAATATCACCACCAAGGCTAGGTAGGAAAATTTTTCCTTTACTTTGCCGGTGCCCAGGTGTCCCCTGCAAAGATGAATGGTTTCGACCACTCACCCAACCTAGGCAGTTGAAGTCAGCAGAATCATAGAGCTAACATTAGCTGGTCGTTTCTCGCTTGCTTACAAAAGGTTTGCATGCCCCCTGGTATAGCGAAAAATTCCCAGGTTACCGTGAAAGTTCCATCCACGTAGCAAACAGAAATCTCCCTTGGCGATGTCTACCGAAATAGAAAAAGGGGAGTGGCGTAGAGATACTACACTCACATAACTTTAATGAAGGTATCTTATTCCAGCCTGATCCCATTTTCTTGTAAGGACGGGTTCGTCAGACTATTCATATATCTTACGGAAACCTACTCTATACCCAAGGTTTTCTTGTTGAAACAGACTAGGGTGCATGCCCCCTCGATTTCATTCACCTCTTCCTGAATCACTCGCGCTCATCAGGTGGACGGACTGGAGACTGATGAGACATTTCTTGCTTGAAAATACCATTTAGGGATGGCATTTGACTATTTGCGATGTGTGAACCAGGGAATGACATTTGGTCCACGAGCTTGACCATTTTGCCTTCGTGTGGAAAACACATTACTCTAAAGAGTGAGGAGACAACGGCTCCCATGCAATAAATATAGTCACGTCCAAGGAGTAGATTATAATCCAAGGGTCCTTGAACGACCATCACGTTCATGTGAATGGTTTTCCTTCATAAAGTAATGGGCACATTTGGAAGGATCCCTAAAGTTCGATTGGTTCCTTTGTCGAAGCCTATCAGATTTCTCATTTCAGGAAAAAGAGATGGTGAATCAAGCGCTTTCCAAGAAGTTGAGGAAAGGATACTCACAGAAGCCCCTTCGTCGATGATGGTACCAACCATGACCATTCTGTAAGCTTGTACAATGATTCTGAATGGTACACTAGTTGGTAAACGGGGTCTGCCTAGTAGATTCCAGTCGAAGGAAACGACTAGGCTGCTTGGTGGTGGGACCGAATAGACGGCCAGATATGACTATGATGAACTTCCTTCCTGCGATAAAGGAATGGGAGGACTTCCCCCAAGTTCATCAAAGTCTGTGTTGAAAATAATTTGAATGGTGTTGTTCTCTTTTTCTTCAGTGACGGTATCATTCGAAGATGAACACTCTGAAGGCAAGACCGGATCAATTGCCGTATCAACCCTTTGACTTTCACCTGGTATGGATTCAGAGGGTTCATTTTCAATGATAGATGCTTCGAGCGACCATAATGACAGGCCAGTCGGGTTTTCAACCGGTGGAGGACTTGGCAAGAGTTTTTTATATCCAGGAGGAAGTCGTAGCGGTGAAACCGGACAATCATCCAAAACTCTTTTAGCCTCGTCAAGGAAGGGACAACAGTGGACGCCGTGATTGCCTTCACACAACTTACAAGGAAATTTGGGATTTCTTTTCTATCCATGTGCTTCACTTTCACTGGTTGATGGTGAGCATTCAACATGATCACCAGAGGTTGACGCTATCGGATTGTGCAAATGAGGAGACCAGTCCCTTAAGGTCCGAGGCATGCAGGGACAATCTCGGTGATAGTGGTCTCCATTGCAAATGACACAAGGAGATTTAGATTTTAATAGTGCGGTGTGAGGATTTTTGCTAGATGATGCTTGGTTGCCCCCTTTCGATTTTGGTTCCTTTTTCTCTTTCTGCTTCTTCTTCTTGTCAGTTACTTGACTTTTAGCTTTATCGGCCTTATCAAGCGAAGAGGAAGGAGGAGAGGGAGAATCAGACGAAGTCGAAGATTGGGAGGAAACTCTAGTGTCGTCTAGTTGCTGATTTGACTGTTCAAGAATTACGAGATTCTGAATGACAGAGGTAGAGAAGAGCCAGACAGGAAAACCAATAGTCAATCCTGGAAGTGACAAAGTGGCCATATGGGGTGCACCAACATCTCCCCAAGAGGAGAAGGGACTAGGATTTCCTCCAAGGGGAAATCCTTGGTTGGTAGACTCCATTTTCTCAACTTGAAGACCAACGGGGGAATTTGTGATGTTATTCCGATTAAAATAAATTTTTAGACGCTTTGAGACAACTTGTTTTTTCAATTTTAAAGAGTCGAGAAAAAACAAAAGATGACTCTAGTCACCTTCGATTTTTATTGAGCGTGAAGTGACAAGTGCTCAGAGGACCATTTCCTTTAAGGAGTCGGAAAAGGAGAAAAATGGACTTCTTTGGAGATCTAGGCAGAGAGGATTACCAAACCAATCACAAAACTGTAGAATAATTTTTACGGTATGACAATCAATCTTCTCGAATGCTGTGTTCAGTGCATTGTGATTGATAGGGCGACAGAAACAACTTCCTAAGGATAAAGGATGCAACCTATTGTGGTCTCCCAATATATACTCGACGGTACGTGGGAGCACAAGTCCGTACTGGCACTTGCCACCTCAGAGTGGAGGAATCACCCAACCAACAATGAAAACAACAGTTACCAGGCTTTATGATGCCGGAATACGTCTCTAGCCTAGACCTCTAGATGTTGTGCGTTAAGTTCCAAAGCGTTGTTAGATTCATTGGATTTATTTTAAGTTAATCTTGCTTAACAATTTTCCTTTCAAGTTCACCGCGTGATGTGTATATAATTCCTAAAATGCAGTCTAAGATGATAGACAAATGTTTAATCTTCTTTCGGCAATGAAAATCCTAGGTACTAAGGGAAGAAAGACAAGAATTTTTTCTTCACAGAGCACATAGCACACACTAAATGCACAATCCTAAATCAAACCAAGATGTCGAAATGCAAATGCACATGCATGTATTTGTTTTCAACCTTCTTACTATGAATGATGTTAAGAAAGCTATGTGCAAATCTAAATTACTTTTAAAGCAACAATACTCAAGAAAATGCTTTTTCAAAATGAAGTGAAAGTAAGAGAAACACTTTGTGATTTTGAAATGAAAATTGCTTTTCGACACTTTAAAACTACTAATTCAAATCCTATGCAATAGTAACTGTATAATCGCATATCAAGAACAATGGGATTGTTTTCTAAAACTGAAAATGACAGCTACGACACTTTCAGATCTAGAGACGACAGTTCGACTATGCTACTTTTTGTAAAAGAGAACTGAAAATGACGCACAATACATAAGAAACACTTATAGTTCTTTTCACTAAGGAGTCGAAATAATGCAAGAGAAGGGGGTTTTCACAGAAGTACACTGACTACAGACAACAAAACTCTTGAATAGGACTTAAAACAGTGAGAAAAAACCACAGTCTAAGGGTAAAGCTAACCCTCCTTGACCATCGCACCTGTTACAGAGTGAAACCAGTATGCAGTGCACCTACTGCACTCAAGAAGTGCGATGCATATAGTCTGCCTTGAAGGCAGGGTGCGATGGTACCAGTTCAAGACTTTAAATAGGTTTTCACTCACAGTTTCCAATTCAGTTAAGGTATTTAGGCCGAGTAAGTAATGCTCAGTGTATGTAAAACACAGGGGTGATCTAAAGAGGTTACTAGAGCCACCACTTAGGGAAATTAGATTGCTTGCAAATCTATTATTTAATTCATAAACAAAACCTAGAGATAGATTGAAGCAACATTGATCTACTTTGCATTTGTATAAAAAATGCAGTTCGAAGGCTAGCTGGCTTGACTTCAGGTTCCGTCTGTAAGTTTATAAAAGAAACAAGGATAGATAGGCAAACAAGTAATCTAGTCGCTCCCTAGTGGAGTTGCCATTTTATTACCGGGAATAGTGTCCACTCGGATGCTGCTATTCCCACTAAGATGGGTGGCTATCTTAGAAACAAACAAGTAAAGTCTACTATTGTTTTCTTTGATGAAAATAGACAAGAGGAGAACCAAGGAGACCAACTTGAGTCTTGCGCTTGATTTCCTCTCCTTATTGATAGAGCTTCGCCACTTCTTCTTCATCTTCCTAGCTTCAAAAGGGACCTGTGGAATCACAGCAACATAATACTATCAAAGAAACAAAGATCTATATTCATAAATAACACAGGATCAGATGTGCGTTAACCATATAAATGCATATATAAACAAGTACACAAGAATATGGAAGAAAACAAGAATAGCTTTATTAAGATGAAAAGTAGCAAGAGGATTACCACCATATGTTCTGACCCAGCGTCGTCCTCCAGCTAGGAAGCCCTTCTTCACCTCAAGCAAAGCTTAGATCACCCAACACTATGAATGTAAACCAGAAAACCAATAGCACTTCTCTATAAGATAAAAAATTCCAGCCTCTGGATCTCTGTGATGAGGGATCCATATATAGATGATTACAGAGAGGTGAGTCATCTTCTGGGATCTTTATTAGTGTCCTCTCTATGATAATTCCTGCTTCCACTTGGAGAATGATGATCTCTTACTCATCTCTGGTCGAAAACAGAGAGGCAAGTGTCAGAGGGGAAGCTTCTGGAAGATTCCATGATCTTCCACCTTGCATTTTTGTCCCTACCATTTGTCCATTCCTGACCATCACACCCTACAGAGGAGAAATTCAGTATGCATCGCACCTTGTACACTGGGAAGGTGATATGCATCGCACCCTTTGCACTGAGCTTTCAGTATGGTTCAATTTTGACCATTTATGAGCAGTTTTCAGTGGAGAACTTCTGGGAGATGATGTAATCAACTGACCTTGTTCCTTTAGGCAGTGAAGCAACACTTTTAGGGATGTAGGAGCCCTCAGTTTATGGACATTTATGATTGGGGTTGAAGTGCCCAAAAATGTCTATAACAATCAGGCTGCCGAGGTAAAAAGAGATCATGACTCCGGTCCATGAGCTTCTCGACTAAACAACCCACCTACTCAATCTACCTGGAATCAAGCCACGAACTATTGTCAATGGGATGGTTCTTCCACTTGACCAGGTATTGTAGATACTACTTCCGCCGAGTTCATTTGGCCACCTGAGTATCGAGGATGCTCTCGACCTCGGGAGGTTGAACGTAAGGCATTTGTCTCATGCAAGTTTCTCCTCCTTCCTGGGTATTATGTGTAGGTCGTGTAGTTATATCTTCTTCTTTTGGGTCAGCGGTGTAAGGAAATAGGTCTGCTACATTAAAGATGGGTGAAATGCCTGTCCCAGGTGGCAACTATATCTCATAAGCATTCGACGAAAATTTCCAGAGGACTTTGTAGGGACATATCTTCTTATACTTCAGATTATTGTATGCGCCTCTAGGAAAGCGTTCCTTGTGTAAATGCATGAGGAATTCATATCCTACATTGAACTGTGCTTCCCTTCTTTTCAAATATGCTTGTTGTTTATACTTTTGGTTGTTGTCCTGCAATTTAATTTTCACCTGCTCATGCAAATCTCTCATCGCGTTAGCAAAATCTTCTCCCTCTATGCTTCACCTTTCTTACAATCTAAGATCCCTCAACTCATGCACTCCGCGAGGATGCATGCCATACATGATCTGAAATGGACTGTAACCTGTGTTGTGATTAGGCGAGTCGTTATAAGAAAACTCTGCCTATGCAAGCACTCAATCCCACATCTGCGAATTCTCACCAATCAAGCTATGTAGCAGGTTTTCCAGACTCTTGTTTACCACCTCTATTTGTCCATCGATTTGCGGGTGATAAGCAGAGTTGTAGCTTAGCTGTGTATCCATCTTTTTCCACAGGGTACGCCAAAAGTGCCTTTTAAACTTCACATCCCTGTCCAAAAGAATAGACTTAGGCAACCCATGTAGCCTGACAATCTCCGTGTAGAACAAGTGGGCCATGTGAATGGCATCACTGGTTTTTCTGCAAGGGATAAAATGCGCCATCTTTGAGAATATTTCCACTACTACCATCACCAAGTCGTAACCTCGTTGTGTTCTAGGTAGACCCAAGACAAAGTCCATGCTGACTGAGTCCCACAGTCTGGCTAGAACATGTAACGGTGTATACAATCCCGTGTTTTGATTGTGACCCTTTGCCAACTGGCACACTTTAGATCTAGTCACAAATTGTTGTACACCCCTTCGCATCTTTGGCCAAAAGTAGAAATGACTGAGCTGCTCGAGTGTCTTGTCTATGTTGAAATGTCCAGCTAGACCTCCACTATGCTTCTCCTGAATAACGTTCTCTCTCATCGAGTAGTCAGGAATGCATTGCTGTCCTCCTCTAATCAGTAGTTTCTCTTGCAACTTGTAGTCCAACCATGGACTGTTATCTCTCACCAAGGGATTCTGGCATGTCTCATAGGCTTCTTTAAAATCTGTGTCAGTCTGATATAAATCTTTCAAGTGCTCAAAACCCAACACTTGTACAATACTCTCCTGCATAAGTAAGGCCCTCCTACTTAATGCATCTGCCACCTTGTTGGCCTGCCCACTGATGTGTTTTAACAAGAAGGTGAAACTCTACAAATATTCCACCCACTTGGCATGTTTGTGATTCAGCTTGTGCTGTTGCATTACATACTGTAGTGCAGAATAATATGAAACAACACAAATTCATTTCCCAGCAAATAATGCCTCCAACGTTTCAATGCCTATATAATAACATAGAACTCCTTGTCATAGGATGAATATTTCTGTCTGCTTTCATTTATCTTCTCGCTGAAAAATGCAACAAGTTTATCCTCCTGGATAAGTACAACTCCAATACCTATACCGCTAGCATCACAGCGAACCTGAAAAAGCTTCTTAAAATCTAGCAATCTCAGATCAGTCTCTCTATGATCTTTTTCTTTAGTAGCTGAAAGTGCCTCTCTACTGCATCAGTCCATCGAAAAGTCTGACTGACCTTTTTAATGGTGTCCAACATAGGTGTACAAATTTCGCTAGTCCATGAAAGCTACGTACCTCAAATAAGCTTTTCGGAGATGGCCAACTAACGATCGCTGCAATCTTCTCTGAATCCATCTTTAGTTCATTTTCTACTATTACAAAGCCCAAATAAATCAATTCCTTTTGCAGAAAAGTACAATTTTTTAGATTTATCAGTAGTTTATGCTGCTGTAATTTTTCTAGCACTTTCCGAACATGTCGAAGGTGCTCCTCCCTTTTCCTACTGAAAATTAGTTTGTCATCCAGGTACACTATCACAAATTTTCTGATGTATTCTTTCAGCATTTCATTCATTAATCACATAAACGTACTGGGTGCATTTCTCAACCTGAATGGCATAACCAGCCATTCATACAGTCACTCATTCATCTTAAAGGCTATCTTCCACTCATCTCCATCTTGAATTCAGATCTGATGATACCCACTCTTCAAATCTATCTTAGAAAAATATGCTACCCCACTTAGACAATCCATCATGCCGTCCATCTGTGGCAGTGGAAACCTGTACCGGATGGTGATTTTGTTGATGCCCCTCGAGTCTATGCACATCTGCCATTCTCCTCCTTTCTTGGGAGCGAGAACCGTTTGAACTTCGCAAGGTCTCAAACTCTCCCTTATCAATCCTTTGTCTAGCAGTTCTTGCAACTGCTTCCTAATCTCTTTGTTGTCCTTGGGGCTCATTCAATATGCTGCCTTGTTCGAGAAACTTGCTCCGGGTATGAAGTCAATATGGTGACTTATGCTTCTTTTGGGGGGCAATTTATCTAACAAGTCATCCACCACTATGTCTGTAAATTCTTGCAACATCTGCTGGATTTCTGGGGGTAAATCCGATACCTCTATGTGCAATAGTACCATTTTTTCTCTTCTTACCACTGCATAACACACCTCACTATCCTCAACTTGTTTCAGAAACTGTTTTGTACTAACCAACAATGCTCTTGGCTCACTTGTTCCTGTTGTTCCTTCCTCTTTGATGGGCACAAGCGTATGCTTGATTCCATCCTTGACAAACTTATAGCAGTTTGTCAATCCATCATGTACCACCTTCCTATCGTACTGCCATGGCCTGCCTAGAAGTATGTGACATACATCCATTGGCATGAGGTCACAAATGACCTTATCCTTATATCTGCCTATTTGAAACTCCAACTCACATTGTTCGTCCACCAGCAACTGATGGCCTTTTTGCAGCCATGAAACTTTGTAAGGGGTGGGATGTTTCAATCGCTTCAATTCCAACTTTTCCACCATCTCTGTGTCCACCAAGTTATCTATACTACCACTGTCAATAATTAGCTTGCAACACTTACCATGTGACTTACAAACTGTTCTAAACAAAGCCTTCCGCTAAGTTTGTTTGGTGGTTTCTTTTGCTGGTTTTAACAACACCTTGTTCGACACCAGGGTTTCCCTTGTTTCTGGAGCATTATCTGCTTCTTGGGGATGTGCCTCTACTTCTTTCAGTTGTGTGACATACGCACGCCTCTATCTAGCTTGGTCTACTTCAGGACACTCAAATGATTTGTTCCCCCATTTATGACACCTATAACATTGGTAACCAGCTCCTCTGCCTCGGCCATTTCCCCTGCCTCGTTGGTATGGCCTACCACCTTTCAAATTATCACCTTTATTTGCTGATCCAGAAGCTTTAGAACTGTCACCTTCCTCGTTACTACTAGCAGTCCGTCCTCTGCCATATGACTGGCCTTTTCCCCTGTCGGTTCCTCGTCCTCTCCTGCCATTCTGCCTTCTAGTAATTTTCTCTTCAGCTTTCATCGCACTCTTATATGCTTCTTCAATGTTCTTTGGAGACAAAATACTAATTTCATCTAAAATTTCTAGTCTTAAACCATTTTTGTACCTGGTTGTTTTTTCCAAGGTATCCTCTGTATAACTGGCCCTTAAGTTCACTCGATAAAACTCCAAAGTGTACTCCCTCACCATCATTCATTTTTGTTTTAGGTTCTGTACTTGTCTGTGTAGTGCAATCTGATAGTCTTTCAGAAAAAATCTACCCTTCAACTTGGCCACCATCCTTGACCAAGTTTTAATCGGCAACTTGTTCAATCTCCTTCTCTTTTTTTAGATATTGTCCCACCACAGGGCTGCGTGTCCCTTCAACTTTGTCGCAACGAACTTAACTCTGCGGTCTTCACTGACATCCTCACACTCAAAATACTTATCCAGCTCACTGATCCAATCCAATAGAACCTCTATGGACAGGCTGCTGTCGTAATTTGGGAGTTCTGGTTTGGGTTTACTGCTTGCCACTAAAACAGATCTCAACAGTCTCATTTCTGGGCCCTCTTCATCTGATCCATCTGTTGTCGCTTCAGCTTCCTCTTCGCTGTCATCACCTACCTTTGGGTCTCTTCTTCTCCCTGCTCCAACTGCCTCCAAACAGGCAGTAAGAATCCTGATCTTGTCTCTCAATCCTTCCTCTGCTATCCTCTGAACACCTCTCCCATGACCTCTCCTTCCTACCTCCATTTCTTTAGTCAATTTCAACTGCTCTGATTCCATTATGATGGGACCAGCCCAACACTCTCTGGACTAAACAATAATTAACTGATTTTTAAGTATGATTTAACTGTAGATTAGTTTGTGATTATCAATGCTCTCGAATATTTATGGAAAGTGATAGGTGGCATTTATGTCAAAAATCAATACTATGTACTAACCTCGGGTCTCGTTTCTCGCTCCTCGTTTCGCCAAAACTCCTCCTCTATCGCTCATTCATTCATTTTGCATTTTGTTTGCTGAGGGTTTGTTCTGGTGTGGTTCCACTGCTTGTGTATGCAGTTGCGCTGCAACTACTAAGTGCGGCTTCTGGTTTGTTTTCTGGTCCGAAAATGTGACTCTTGGACTTGCATGGTTTTTATGCTTGTGTGGATAGTCTTTGGCCATGGTTCGTTGGGCAACCAAGAATGGTTCTGCTGCCGCTTGTGTAAGTAGATTTCTATGCCCTCTTGGCTATTGTCTTAGCTAGTCTTTGTTCCACAAGCTCGGGTTCTGGTATGAGGTTGTTTTTTTTGTGAAACTCAGTGGTTGGCATGCATTCAGGTTTCAAAACAGTGGCACTCTCTGGTCTTCGGCTTCAATGTAGGTAGCTTCTTCTATCCATGATTCAATTTTCCTCTTTCGTTCTCCTGTTCCTAACATGGTTGCTCCTTTGCCTTAGTCGTTGGTTGGAATTTGTGGGTTAAATATTTATTCTCCGTTCTTGCTGCAAATCCTTCAGGTATGGTAAATGTGTCTCTCGTATATTTGCATTCATGCGCTGTATTTTGTTTTCCTCCGTCAACTTGTGCTAACATTGTGTGTTGGCTCCTCTGTAGGTATTAGGGTTTGTGGTTGGTTATGCTTAGAACGAACACATTGGTCTTTTCCTGGTAGGCTCTGCCAACGTAACTAGTCTTCAATCTTTCTTTTTAGAACAGGCCTGTGAGTATGAGGGTTGATTTTCCCTCAGTGCTTAGTCAATGTGGCTCTTGGCTATAGCCAGCGTCTTGGTCATTTTATTATCATAGGCTTTCACTTTCCAGTGATTGTTGGCTGTAACTTTCTATTTGTGGGAACCATTTCCCAAAACCCTCACCTAGGGTTTGTTCTATTATTATTCCTACTTGAGTGCAAAAAAAATGTTGAACTCCTTCAATGGATTTTTCATGTACATTTGTAGTCTCTGTTCACAGTTACCTGAACTGTGCAGTTACTGTCTGTCTGTTGTAATTCTATTTAGTTACATAATGATGCTTGTATTCGGTTCTGCTCTATGACAAGATTTTACATCAAATACATTTTGTTTTTTTTCCAGAATGACAGAATAGTTATTAAATCTCTATTGTTTAAAGACAAAAAAACTAATGACCCTAATCGACCAAATTGTCCCTTAACTAGTATTGAAATTAAAAGCAAAACATAAATTTACATCCTACTTTGACAAACTAACATAAAAAAAAAAAAAAACCAACTTGTTAAGACAACTTCCATCTTGGCGGAGACCAACACCCGGTCATGGTGTCCTAGCTGGATGCTCCTACATCATACATCTAATAATTTGTTGTCCTAATTTTGATAACTCACTTGAATACTAATTACATCTAATAATTTGTTGTCCTAATTCTGATAACTCACTGTAATACTAACTACATCTAATAATTTGTTGTCCTAATTTTGATAACTCACAAACACAAAATGTGCTAACTAATTTATGAGCAATTACATGACACAATTAAAGAGAGCACGAACACTAACAAAATCTGCTAACTAATTTATGAGCAATATATGACACTGTTAAACACAACACTAACACACACATTAATAAGAGACATAAGATTTTAGTAAAACACCATAAAAACTTAGATCTTAGACTTTTGTGATCCATATTGATAAATGATTGTCTTTCGATTAATCACATTATTGAGATTTAGTCAAAAGCTTCCTTGTTCATGTTTCTAGATGAAAACTCTAGAAACTTGAGGTGGTACTCTAGTTATATAAATTAAACATTAGAAAAAGCTATTTTTTTTTCAAGTTTACATATGAAAAATTTAGAAATTTGAGATTGTTAGATACACACCAATATATAACAAGGGTGATAGCTTATAGTCCTTCCTCTTTGTGTGGGGACCACATTTTTTTGTAAGCTCAATATCCTCGAAGGGAACTGATCGATTACAAATATGAAGAGTTTCTTGACAGAGTGTTTATATTTTGCGTGAGAACAATCCAGAACTTGCTGGTGAAAAATGTAGAACTGTTATGGGCCCACCTCAAGTCCTTCATGAAGGTACCAAAAAGACTAATTTGTCAATTTTATGGATCTCTACAAAACAATGCACACACAATGAAAACATGTGATGACATTGTTGCTTGCAGATATTGGAACAAGTGGTTCTCTTGAGGGACAACAACGATTGGTTATTAAGGGAAGGTTTGCCCCTAATAATTTTGAGGGTATTTTAAGAAGATATATCAATGGATATATGTGATATGCAATGGTCGGAAGAGTCTAGATACTATCCTTTCAAAGGAGAATTGACGTTGTGAGCAGTGTGGATGTTCATGCTCTGTTACAGGTAGTAAAATTTGCACATAAACCTGAAGTTTGAAGATTAAAAACATTGTTGCAGTGCCACTATATGCAGCTTATCCTTGTACCTATATCAAGAACTCGCTTGCATTATACTTTTGAAAAATTTTCATTGGTATTTTTTGCATTAGAATTTGGTACTTCTGCATGTTCTTTTATAGCAGTTCAATTAATTTAAAATTAGTGCATATGAAAACATCCATGGTAAAAAGCACTATTTTCTAGGCAAAAAATGATATCATCCATTGAGATGGAAAATTTCCACAACAAAAATGAATCATTGTTGACAAGCCAATCAATAGGTTCACCATCCATTTAATATAAATTTGTTAAATCTAGCAAGAGCATGCATATGAAAAACATAAACAAAACTAATGAACAAAAATAAGAGAAGTCTGATTCTCAATCCATGAGCTAAACTCTCATTGGAATCTCATATATCTATAGGATCAATGAATACATTATTATATAGCCCACGTATTTCTAATTTCATTGTCCATTATCTGACTAATCTATTGTCCCTAATAATTTGTTGAATGATAATTGACTACATCTATAAATTTGTTGTCCTAATTCTGATAACTCAGAACACAAAATTTGTTGGTTAATTTGTCAACAATTACATAACTGTATTTTAAGCATTATCCTCAACACTCCCCCTTAATGCTTAATGAGGTGATTCCAAGCATATCCCTTAAGTATTCGAACTTCCCTTTAGGTAGTGCTTCGGTAAATATATTTGCAAGCTATTCATTTGTTGTACAAAACTTTATTTAAATTTCTCCTTTTGCCACATAGTCTCTTATCAAATGATATTTGATATCAATGTGTTTGGTGTGATTATGAAACATTAGATTTTTAGATATGGCAATGGTAGAAAAGTTATCACAGTAAATAGTTGTGGCATATTTTGGTTCTTGTTTTAGATCTAACAATACTTTCTTCAACCAAATTGCTTCACATGTTGTTGTTGCTACTGCAATATACTCTACCTCTATACAAGACAATGAAATAGTTGGTTACTCCTTTGAACACCATAATACTACACCTGATCCAAGGCTGAATACATAACCTAAAGTGCTTTTTCTATCATCAAAAGATCCAGCCCGGTCACTATCTGTATAACCAACCAACCCAAAATTATTTGATGAAGTATACTAAATTCCATAATTTCTTATTCCACAGACATACCTCAAAATTATTTTTGTTGCTCCAAAATGAATCTTACTTGGACTTTGCATGAATATGGAAATCAAGCCTACTGCATGCATAATATCAGGCCTAGTGGTAGTAAGATACAAAAGACTTCCTACCAGACTCCTATAAAATTGAGCATCTACCTTCTCAGCTCCATCTTCTACAAAAAATGTTTCATTTGTATTCATGGGTGCGCTCATGGATTTACAATTTCCCATTTTCCATTTTTTAAGAAGATTTGAAACATATTTTTCTTATGAAATAAAAATTCCATCATTCATCTGTGTCACTTCTATGCTAAGAAAATATGGAGCAAACCCAAATCAATCATTTCAAATTCAGTCATCATAGCCCCCCCGAACTCTTCCACTAACAAATTACTTGAAGATGTGTATATCAAGTCATCTACATATAAGAACACAATTATTATATCATTACCATTTGACTTGATATATAATGTGTGTTCATTTTTACTTCTATTAAACCCATTTTTCAAAAAATAAGTGTTAATTCTATTGTACCATGCTCTTGGAGCTTGTTTAAGCCCATAAAGAGCCTTTTTCAGTTTGTAGACTTTGCGTTCATTTTTTGCTTCTTCATATTCTTGGGGCTGGTGAACATATACATCTTCTTTCAACTCACCATTTACTAAGGTTGATTTAACATCAAATTGATAAACTAACCATTTATATTGTGCTATCAATGCCAAAACAATTTTGATTGTATCAAATCTTGCAACAGGAGCATATGTTTCATCGTAGTCAATACCTGGTTGTTGAGCATATGCCTTTTCTACTAACCTTGCCTTGTGCCTTTGCATTGATCCATCAGTTGCATACTTGGTTTTATACAACCATTTCACCCCAATGACTTCTTTTTCAGTAGGAGGATCCACAAGCTCCCATGTTGCATTCTTTTTAATTGCTGCCATCTCTTCATCCATTGCTTTGCACCAAACTAACTCTTTTACTGTATCTTCAAAACATCTTGGTTCTACTTCAATCTGAGACATCAAAGCAAAATTAGTATAACCATAAATTTCATTTAAAGATTTTGTCCATTTTGGAGGAGGACTTGGACTTGAAACAGGACTTGAAGTCGCAGAAGATGATGGAGTGGATGTGGCCTCTGAAGTATTTTGATTACTGGATGGATTTGTAGAAGCAGAAGATTCATCTTCTTGTACAATAATACTTGGAGTGTGTTGTTGCACATCACGATTCCACTGCTATTCTTCTTTCTCATCAAATAAAACATCACAACTAATCATTAATTTTTCAGTTTCTGGATTGTATAATCTATAACCTTTGGTTTCCTCACAATATCCAATAAAAATGCATTTCACACTTTATCATCAAGATTTCTTCTCTTTTCAATAGGAACATGAGCATAGGCAATGCAACCAAAGACTCTTAAATGATAAGTTTTTGGTTTTCTTCCACACCATGCTTCATAAGTGGTAATATTTTGCACACTTCCTGTTGGGCATCTATTAAGCAAATAAAAAGATGTAGCTATAGCTTTAGCCCAAAAAATGTTTGGAAGTTTTTTACCTTTCATCATGCTCCTAGCCATCTGAACAATTCTTCTATTCTTACGCTCAACAATGCCATTCTGTTGGGGAGTATAACTAGGTGTCAATTTCCTTTGAATTCCATAAATTTTACAACAAGAATCAAACTTATTAGAAGTGAATTTCCCCCCTCTATCTGTGCGTAATGTTTCTAGACAATAACCACTTTACTTTTCCACAAGATCTTTAAATTGCTGAAATATGACAAATGCATCATATTTTTCTTTAATGAAATATACCCATGTTATTCTACTAAAATCATCCACAAAAATAATGAAATACTTATTTTTGTTAAGAGACAAGGTTTGCGTAGGACCACATATATTTGCATGCACTAGTTCCAATGGTTTACTTACTCTCCATGATTTTCCTACTGGAAATGAATCTTTATGTTTCTTACCAAGAATACACCCTTCACAAACTTTATCAGTAGAACCAATAAGTGGTAACCCTTTGACCATTTGCTTGTTATATAACAATTTCAAGCCTTTCATATTCAAATTTCCATACCTTATGTGCCATAGCCAGGAACTATCATCATAAGAAACATTTAATGTTGTACTTGCTTCACAAGGAAGATTGAAAGCAAAAATTCTGTTTTGCAGCGTATTAGTCTTAGCAATAATTTTATTGTAATCATTTTTATCATATATTATGCATTTATTGTCCTTGAAAACATTTAAATATCCCTTTTCAAGGAGTTCCCCCACACTCAACAAATTATGTGCTAGACTAAGAAAATATAAAACATCATTAATGTGCTTTGGTTTTCCTTGTTTTGTCTTCACAGCAATTGTTCCCTTACCTTTAGCTTCAACTGGATTGTCATCTCCCAATAGTACATCATATTTTTTTGATTCATCTATCTCTACAAATCCATATTTGTTTCCTATCATGTGATTGCTGCAGCCACTATCCATAAGCCACACCTCTTTGGAAACATTATTAGTTGAATTAGAAGCCAAGAATAAAGCGCCAACTTCTTTTTTCTCTTCAGAAAAAATAACTTGTTGTGTTTGTTTTTTCCAAAAATTTCTTTCATAATGGCCAAATCTTTTACAATAAAAATGAACTTGGGATTTATTAAATCTTTTACCTCCATCACTGTCATCATTACCTCTTCCTTTGTTGTATGCAGAAAAATATCTTCCTCGACCTCTGCCTCCTCTGTATGTTTTTCCTCTTCCTATTCCTCTTCCAAAAGTGTTTTGGCTTTCCTCATGAGAGGAACCACTTTTGTCTTTGAAAATATTTCCTCTTGCTTGAAAAGCTTGCTCAATAGATTTTTCAAAATATCTATTGATTCTTTACTCATGAGATTGAAGAGACCCCATTAGCTCATTCACAGACAACTGAGTTAGATCCTTAGACTCCTCAATAGCAACAACAACAACATCAAATTTTGCAGACAAACTTCTTAAAATATTCTCAACAACTTTTTGATCTTTTAAATCTTCTCCATAAGACCTAATTTCATTCACTATACACATAACTCTAGTGAGAAAATCTTGAATAAATTCAAGGTTTTGCATGCACAAGGTTTCAAATTCTCTTCTTAATGACTGTTATTTTAAGTAAAAAATTAATCAGACTAAATTTAGGGAATATTTACCAAATAATAACTATTAGTAAATATTCCCTAAATGTTATTATTTGGTAAATATTCCCTAATAGTTATTATTTGGTAAATATTCCTTAAATGTAGTCTAATTAACTTTCTACTTAAAATAACACATATTATAGTAATGTTAGTTTTAACATTTTAATATAATTAAACAATTTTAATAGTCAAATCTAGCCGTCTCTGGGTCTATTATATCAGTTTGTCTAGTTTGTCCTCTAATATGGTCGTTTCTTTAGTCAAACCTAGTCGTTGGAAAATCTACTCTCCCTATTTAATATGTAGCGATGATCTGACTCTTCAACTTGTTCTGACGATGAACCAGACTGGTTGGTTCGAAATGCGTCGACAAATGTTTTGTCATCTGATTTACGTCGAAATACTTTTTCTCATAAACTTGATATGGATCACAGAAGCCTCAATTTAACAATTATAGGAGTTGTTTATGGAGGTTAAAAAGGTTGGTTCGAAACTTACGCCAAAATACTTTTTCTCATAAACTTGATATGGTTCACAGAAGCCTCAATTCAACAATTATAGGAGTTGTTTATGGAGGTTATGGATCACAGAACCCTCAATTTAACAATTATAGGAGTTGTTTATGGAGGTTAAAAAGGTTGGTTCGAAACTTACGCCAAAACACTTTTTCTTATAAACTTGATATGGATCACAGATGCCTCAATTCAACAACTATCAATTTAACAACTATAGGAGTTGTTTATGGAGGTTAAAAAGGTTGGTTCAAAACTTACGCCAAAATACTTTTTCTCATAAACTTGATATGGATCACAGAAGCGTCAATTCAACAATTATAGGAGTTGTTTAAATGTCTCAATTCGACAATGTTTGAATGTCGTTGAATTTTTATTCTTTTTGTAGGCTTGGTAGGAGTACATCTTCATTATGTCCAACTTCTCACCTCGATAGCACAAGATTTGAAACCAAAACTTCAAATTTAGTAACACTTCATTTCCACGACCATTACCAATTAAACTACCTCAAAGTGACAAATATATTTGAAATTATAAAATAATAAATAAAAATAATAAAAAGACAAATCTCAAAAATTAATTTAAAAAAAAAGTCCTCAAACACAATTTACCGTACCGACAAAAATACACGTCAAGTTTATACCCTGTTGTTGCCTATAATAACCCCATTTCTTGGGTCTCAAAGATCAAATTCATAACTTCTTAAACCCATTTCTTCGGTCTCAAAGATTAAATTTATAACTTCTTACACAAACTAGCAATTGCAAAGTACATTTAAAATAAAGCATACCATACCATGGTTACCTTAACTAAACTAGCGGTTCCAATTGGTTGCGCGGAAATTTAAGATAAAGCATATTAGGGTCGGGCATGAATGAATGAAACTTTAACGTTTAAGTTAGTTATAGTTTATAGGATTATTAGTTTTTTGTTTTTTGAATTTTTGTAATTCAAATTTTTTATTATACAAATTAATTGTGAATTTACTCAATTTTCTTACAGTCCCTAGGCACAGTTGAAATCCAATTATTGCACCCTAAACATAGTTGAAATTGAAATATTGTACCTATATATTCCATGACTTCACATCACTTACAACTTTCATTTTGAGACGTGGACGGGTTGTATTAATGCTGGATAAACTGGTATTGTTCCATAGCACACACCGCAGTCGAATTCTCCTGTTCCGATCCATAGAACACGAGTAATAGACATTACTACTAGCATTACATTTTGGGCATGAGCGACATTAAAGCGTATGTAGTGTTAAATAGTATCAAGTTGAACAAATCAAATTAATACTTTAAATATCATAAACATCAAATAATTTAATTTAGTTCCGTCGCTTTCGCTTTCCCTTCCCCGTCAACCGCATCTGCAAAGTATATGTGTTTCATGGGCTTGTCAGTGGCACATAAATCTATATTTAATTCCATAAAGAGGGGGTAAGAGATGCCATCACACGGCCGGACAGATTCAAAAATGTTCAACACGAAGACAATTGTTATTGATACCTAATACTTGTGGAAAATTTGAGGTCGACAACAACCATTTCCGTGAATATAACGACTTTGTAATAATGGAGACAAGAGTGAATATAACAGCTATGGTGGGTGTTGAAATATAATTTCAAACTACAGCAAAAGAAATTTTTTTATTTAACAACAAACAACAAACGGTTTTTTTACCTTTACGATGCGATCTTATCGCATATCGCAAATCGCATACATACCCTGTTGCCCTCCGCTACATCCTGTGTTTTCTGGCGATTGCGATGTTGCGATGCGATCCGATTGCAAACCGCAAATCGCAAAATCTCTCCCATATGTTCGTGCTCCATTTTCTCTTACGCAGATTACGATCCTGTGATGCGATCCCATCGCAAATCGCATATCTCAATTTTTGTTTTAAATCGATCTCAGCCGTCCGATTAAAATCAATGGTTGATGTACAGGCCTGCAGAAAATGAATTTGACCTGAAGTAGAAGTTTAAGTTACCGCCAGTTTTGTCAGTAAAACAGTAAATGTAATTTACTGTGGGTTGGTGAACGTTGGTAAGATTTTAATTTTATTGTTTTTTATTATTCACGGGAGTATGGTATAGTTCATAGGAAATATCATATGTTTTAGTTGTTCATTTGCAGATGTAATGTAAGGGAAGCACGCAACAGCGCGTATGTAAAAAAAATTACACAAGAGTGTAAATGTAATTTTCTCTTAGTAATGCACAGCAGTGCAGAGAAGGTTTTAGTTGTTGAAATGAAATGTGCAATAGCATGAATGAAATGACAAGATTTTCTTTTACAACAGTAAATGTATTGTAGAAATTTTTACACACAGCTGTGTAAAATTTTTCCCAGAAGAGACAGAGTAATTTTTTTTGGTGGAACTGAAGTGTTCTTGTGTAAATCCCTCTCTGTGAGGAAGAAGTTTGTAACAGGTAGTCTTTATTAATAAATATAAAGTTTTTTTTTATGTGTGTAAGAAAATCTATTCTTAGAAAATAATTTTAGTTTCTGCTGTGTTAAGATCCCGTGCAAAACAGAGTATCATTCTCTGTTCATTTGTTCTGGAATTATCAGAAATTCCCAACATTGGTATTAGAGCTAGTCGAGGCTCTTCAAAGGTGTCAAAGAAGCTAAAGGAAGGATTTCTTGCTGGAGAAGCTCAGCAGAGTGAAGACTCAGTCACGAAGAATCCAAGGTATTTCTCAAGTTTTTTTTATTGTGTTACTGATTGAGAACTGTCAGTGATTTTTGAATACACTGTCAAGTATTTTGAAGCATAGTTTAGAGTGCAAGAATGGCCAGCACCAGCACTAGCATGGGTATCTGTAATACCCAGCTCCCACAATTTAATGGAAAAAACTATGACTATTGGGCAATAACCATGAGAGCCCTGTTTGCCTCACAAGAATTATGGGAATTTGTTGAGGATGGATTTGAAGAACCAGCAGATGAAAATGAGTTTAATAACTTAATTCAGGCAAAGAAAGATCTGTTGAAGAGCTATAAGAACAAGGATTCTAAAGCCCTCCTCTTATTATATCAAGCAGTAAATGAGAGTGTGTTTCCAAGGATAGCAGCAGCCAAGACATCCAAAGAAGCATGGCAAACTCTTAAGACAGCTTATCAAGGCATGGAGAAAGTGAAGACAACAAAACTAGAGTTGCTCATGAGAGATTTTGAGAATCTATGCGTGAAGGAGTCAGATAATATTGACTCATTCTTCACACAAGTGATTGGTCTGGTCACACAAATAAGGTCTCAAGGAGAGATTCTTGAAGAAAAGAGGATTGTGGAGAAACTATTGAGAGTCCTACCCTGAAAGTTTGATGTGATTGTCACCACCATAGAAGAGACAAAGGATCTCACAAGTTTCTCAGTTGATGAGCTACATGCATCGTTGATAACACATGAGCAGAGGTTGAGTAAAATGAAAACTCATCTCGAGAGCATGCCTTCAAGACCCAGATGTCTTTTGGAAGAGAAAGAGGCCAAGGCAAAGGAAACAAGAGAGGAAGAGGCAGAAGCCAAAATAGTGGTGGAAGAAACAGTGCAACAAACACTCAAGGAAGAGGCAGCAATCCTAATCAGAACCAAGGCCAAGGAAGCAGTCAACAAAGTGGACAACATCATGCTCAAGGACGAAGGTATGAAAAATGCAATGTCCAATGCTAATATTGTAAAAAATATGGGCATTATGCAAATGAATGTAGGAAGAAGAAACATGATATGAATAATAGATCTAGTGCAAATTTCACTTGAGAAAATATTAGCCAAGATAATTTGTTGCTAGCTTGTAATATGGCTGAAACAAAGAGTGATGATATATGGTTTCTAGACTCCGGTTGCAGTAACCATATGACAGGAAACATAGCCCTGTTTTCTAAGTTAGATCAGAGTGTGAAGTCACAAGTCACACTCAGGACTGATAGCAAAGTTTCTGTTATGGGAAAAAGAGAAGTAAAAATCTTAACAAAGAAAGGTGAAAAGAAAACCATAGCAGATGTCTATTATGTTCCCGGAATGAAGTGTAACCTCTTGAGTATTGGACAACTTGTTCAAAACGGTTACAATGTTTTCTTTGAGAATGATGTATGCACCATCATGGATAGAAGACCCAGCAAACTATGTATTGCTGAAGTGAAAATGGCAAGGAACAGGATGTTCCCTCTTAGGATAAAAGCAGTTTTAAAAGATGGAGTTGAAATTGCAGCAGTTACACAAGAGGCTTTCCAAAGCGAATCAAAGGATGAAAATTGGTTGTGGCACTTGAGATTTGGACATCTCAACTCTGGAGGTCTTAACTTGTTGAGTATAAAAGGAATGATAAGAGGATTACCATTGATAGAGAAACCGGACAGCCTTTGTGAAGGTTGTATCTTGGGGATACAACACAGTGAAAGTTTTCCATCTGGGAAAAGAATAAGTGCAAAAGCACCCTTAGAAATTGTCCACTCAGATTTATGTGCACCGATGCAAACTCCATCACTTGCAGGCAGCCTCTATATACTAACATTCATTGACGATTTCACTAGAAATACTTGGGTTTATTTCATGAAGAAAAAAAGTGAACTGTTTGAAAATTTTCAAAATTTCAAAGCACTTGTAGAAAACCAAAGTGGGCTGCATATCAAAGTTCTAAGGACTGATAGAGGAGGTGAGTATATCTCCAAAGAATTTCTACGTTTTTGTAGAGAAAATGGGATTCATAAACAATTTACCACAAGGTACACTCCGTAGCAAAATGGTGTTGCTGAAAGGAAGAATAGAACAATCATGGATATGGCGAGGAGTATGTTAAAGACAAAACATTTGCCAAATGATTATTGGGCTAAAGATGTACATTGTGCAGTGTATATTTTGAATAGGTGTCCTACAAAATCAGTCATGAACAGAGTGCCGGAAGAAGCATGGAGTGGGAGAAAGCAAGGAGTCACCCACATGAAAGTTTTTGGATGTGTGGCTTATGCACACATTCTAGATCAGCTAAGGAAGAAGTTGGACAACAAAGGGGAGAAATGTATTTTCATTGGATACAGTGAGCAATCCAAAGCTTGCAGGTTGTATAACCCATCTACCAAGAAGTTTTTTGTGAGTAGAGATGTTCAGTTCATTGAGGAGGAAGCTTGGGATGGAAGCATAGAGAAAACTGTGAATGTTAAAATCTCTTTGTCACATGATGAAGATGATGAGGAGATGGTTGAAATACATCCCCAAACAGCAGAGCCAACACAAGGGCCGCATGCGACACCCTTGAGGAGAAATGAAAGTACTTCTGCAAGCACACCACAAGGAGGAAATTCAAGTGCTTCCTCAAGCACTTGTACACCAGATGAAATAGGTAAGAAATTCAGAAATTTAAGTGACATTTATGATGAAGGTATGAATTCCTTGTTTTCTTTATATTGTCATGTTGATGATCATGCTCATTTCGAAGATGCAACTAAGGATAAGAAATGGATAGAAGCTATGCATGAAGAGATAAATGCCATAAAAAGAAACAAGAAATGGGATTTGGTTGAACTACCAAAAGGAAAAGAAGTCATTGGAGTTAAATGGGTTTATAAGACCAAGAGTAATGCTGAAGGCAAAATAGAAAGACACAAGGAAAGACTTGTTGTCAAAGGATACAAGCAGCAGTATGGGAGAGACTATGAGGAAACTTTCGCACCGGTTGCTAGAATGGAAATGTTGAGAGCAGTGTTGTCCATAGCAACACAAAACAAGTGGAAAGTTTACCAAATGGACATGAAGTCAACATTCCTAAATGGAGTGTTAAAGGAAGAGGTTTACATTGAACAACCTCCAGGCTATGAAAAGAAAGGCCAAGAGCGCAAAGTGTGCAGATTGAAGAAAGCTCTTTATGGGTTGAAGCAAGCACCAAGAATGTGGTACAGTAGGATAGATTCCTATCTACTAGAAAAAGGATTTGAAAAGTGTGAGGGAGAACCCACCCTCTACATCAAAGAAAAGGATGGTAAAATACTAATTGTTGTGTTGTATGTTGATGATGTTATTTTCACAGGTAATGATGATTATCTTATTGAAAATTTCAAAACAGTCATGAAAGAATAATTTGAAATGACTGACATGGGTTTGCTGAGATACTTCTTAGGAATAGAAGTAGAACAAAATGGAAATGGGATTTTTATCTCACAAGCGAAATATGTTAATGAAGTGCTGGAAAGATTTAATATGCAAGATAGCAAGGCAACAATCACTCCCACAGTGATGGGATTAAAACTCAGCAAAGAGGACAACAACAAGGATTTTGATCCTTGTTTGTACAAGAGCATAGTTGGAAGCCTCATGTATTTGACTGCAACTAGGCCAGATGTAATGCATGTTGTTAGTTTAATTTCCAGATTCATAGAGAGGCCAAAAGAAGCACATTGGCATGCAACAAAAAGAATTTTGAGGTATGTTAAAGGTACTAAAAGGTTTGGAATTTTATATACAACTTTAGAATGTTCAGATTTAATTGGATACATTGATAGTGATTGGGCTGGAAGTGTAGATGATCGGAAAAGAACATCCGGTTATGTCTTTCACATGGGTTCGGAAGCTATTTCATGGGCTTATAAAAAATAGCCTATTGTAGCATTGTCTACAACAGAGGCAGAATACGTGACAGCTACAGCAACACCATGTCAAGCGATTTGGATGAGAAGAATGTTAAGGAGCTTATGCCAAGAGCAAGCAAAAGGAACTGTGATTTTTTGTGACAATAGCTCAGCTATTGCATTATCCAAGAATTCCATGTTTCACAAGAGAACGAAACACATTTACACAAGGTTTCATTACATTAGGGAATTGGTAAGCAATGGAGAAATTGTTTTACAACATTGCAGAACTTAGGAGCAGGTTACGGATATTTTGACCAAGCCATTGGGACAGAAAAGCTTTGAACTTTCGAGGAAATGTCTGGGTATGACTGATAACCCAGCAATTGAAATTAAAGGGGAGTGTTGGAATATAATTTCAAACTGCAGTAAAAGAAATTTTTTTATTTAATAGCAAACAACAAACTGTTTTTTACCTTTGCGATGCGATCTTATCACATATCGCAAATCACATACACACCCTGTTGCCCTCCGCTACGTCCTGTGTTTTCCGGCGATTGCGATGTTGCGATGCGATCTGATCACAAATCCCAAATCGCAAAATCGCTCCCATATATTCGTGCTCCATTTTCTCTTACACAGATCGCGAACATGTGATGCGATCCAATCACAATTCGCTTATCTCAATTTTTGTTTTAAATCGATCTCAGCCATCCAATTAAAATCAACGGTTCATGTACAAGACTACAGCAAATGAATTTGACCTGAAGTAGAAGTTTCATTTACCGACAGTTTTTTCAGTAAAACAATAAATGTAATTTACTGTGGATTGGTGAACGTTGGTAAGATTTTAATTTTATTGTTTTTTATTATTCATGGGAGTATGGTATAGTTAACAGGTAATATCATATGTTTTAGTTGTTCAGTTTCCGATGTAATGTAAGGGAAGCACGCAACAACGCGTATGTAAAAAAAAATTACACAACAGTGTAAATGTAATTTTCTCTTAGTAATGCACAACAGTGCGGAGAAGGTTTTAGTTGTTGAAATGAAATGTGCAACAACGTGAATGAAATGAGAAGATTTTCTTTTACAACAGTAAATGTAATGTAGAAATTTTTACACACAGGTGTGTAAAAGTTTTCCCAGAAGACACAGAGTAATTTCTTTTGGTGGAACTGAAGTGTTCTTGTGTAAATCCCTCTGTGTGAGGAAGAAGTCTATAACAGGCAGTCTTTATTAATGAATATAAAGTTTTTTTTTATGTGTGTAAGAAACTCTGTTCTCAGAAAATAATTTTAGTTTCCGTTGTGTTAAGATCCTGTGCAAAACAGAGTATCATTCTCTGCTAATTTGTTCTGGAATTATCAGAAATTCCCAACAGTGAGCTGACACAATAACCAATACACCTTTCAAGTCATAGATATGAATCATATGGGGAATGGTCCTTCCGCCAATGTCAAATTCCATGAATGTGGCAACTTCATGATCATGGAGTCACCAATGAATGAATATGACAGGGATGGTAGGCTGACACGAGAACCATCTCATCCATACAAATGTTGGATAACACTATTTGAAGACCAGTCATAGATATGAATGGGAGAACATAATTTTTCGGCATTCTCATTCGCACAAAGGTGGATAACACTATTTGAAGTATAAATATCAGTAGAGCTTGCTAATACGATGTATATGATGAGTGGTAGCATATAAATAAGCAGAATGTGAAAACTAAGTGATGTCCAGTGAATATCAAAATATTGAAAGTGAGTTCTCACAATTGATAATAATATTTAGAATATTGAATCTAATTTTCAAATATTTCGCTGAACCATAATGAATTTGGAATACAATGGAAATTAAACATCATCATCATATCTTTTAATATTATTTCAAAATTTAATTTAAAAATATTAATATCATATTAAATGATTATCTTTTATTAACATTAAAACTATACCACTGTTATTTTTTTAACCACTAATTAACAAAGCATAAATTCTTTACTAAATTATTTAGTCAAAGTTATCAGATTATCCATCAATGACCTTTCCAAGGAATGAATCCGGGCAAAGGATAGCTCTCAAACAACACTTACATGAGTTGAAAGTATGAAAGATCACATTTGCATAGAAGAGGCTAAGGTTATCCCTAGGATTGACCATTTTCATCATCGTAAATTTAGAGAAAACTTAAAAATTGAAAAAATCCCTGTTAATCTAAACATAGGCGATGGCGAGTATCAACACGTGTTGGATCCATGCCCTTTCTTCCTAGAGTGGCCCTTTCTTCCTAGAGTTTTTTGATGTTTTTGTGTTTATCTTCTTATTCTTTCCTTATTATTAGTTGAAAATTTTATTATATATATATATAATCTTTTTATTTATTTATTAGAATACTTGTTTCTAATTAATAGTATCTCCATAATAATATATTTTTTCAAAATTGATTTTTTTTATTATATAAAATAGAATTTAATTTAACAATATAGTAATAAATAATATTCAAATTGAGATTTCTAGAATTCTATTTTTTTATATAATTTTATAATTGATTATATATATTATCTATATATATATATATATATATTATATATATCTATATATATAAAACTTAATTAAAAAATAATAATATTAATTATTAGTTAAAATTCTTTTTAATTCTTAGTCAAGTTTAATTATTTATTTCAGTTTTTAGTCAAACTAGCAGTTAACAGCTAGTTAGGTGCTCTCTTCATCTATTTATTTCATGTGATCCCCCGCACCATGTAAATATTTTAATTACTGTCGTTTGAACAAACTATTTATTTTCTTAATTAAAAAAAAAAACTATTTTGAAAGTTAATTCTTTATTGAATGAAGACAACAATTATTAGTAAATATTATTTTTATTTAATAATCAGTTAGTGAAAGAGTTACATGTTCCTAGCTAAGTTCTTGAAACTAATTTCTTGAGGATTTATTCAAGAGATCAAGAGGATAGAAGTATCTGAGATCAAGGAAAAGAAAAGAAAAAGTTACTAAGGAACATGTTGTGCTGAAATGTCAAGCAGCCTTATAAGGCCATGTCTGGTTTGGACTAGAGGGTAGTGAGACTGTAAGTCTCAGGAAAAATAGAGAGTTCTTGTGATCAGGAATAGCTCGGGGGGAGACCATTGAAGTAGTCTCAAGGTTGGGAGGCAAAGATTCAAAGAATTTCAGGTCTGGTTGCAAGACTGAAATAGGGAAATTTCAAGCTAGACAACGGTTCAGGTAAGTAATATTACTTGTTGCTTATTAGAATAGATTCTTCTCTATTTATGACGAAAATACAATGATCATTCTCAGTGATTTAGGATGAGATAGCTTGATTAATGATGGTAAAATGTTATGTTAAATTTATTACGATAGTATGTGTATAGATAAATTCATGCAAAGGGAAAATACGCTAATATTAGTGAATCTCATGGTTTTCATAGAAACCGAACAAGTTATGCTATAAAGCTAAACATAGATATGAATCTGAGCATAATTATGAACCAGAGAACAAAAATTCATTTCATAGTCGGAATTTCCTCAATAGAATTTACCAACATGTTAAGACCAGATTACTAAACCCTTTGTTAGGAAAACAACGAAGAGATTTTTCATTATAGAGAAATTTGTTTTGATAGGTACTGCTTAAAATACTACTTAGCAAACCTTTTAGAAACTCGAAGGAAAAGAGGGATATCCGAGCCACGGACATGCCCTAAACCGTAACTCATATCAAGAGCTCGGAAAGATAGAAATGAGGTTCCATTTCGAAATATTTATGAATTAGTTAAATAAGGAAGGAAAGTTTTACAACAAGAACTTCCAATCAAGAGCGAAAATGAAGAGCTCAACTAAGATTCCCTAATATACATATAAGACATGAAATATAATCTCTTAGTTCTCTTAAAAACATTAAATTACATTGCAAAATAGAAATCGAGGCCTTATACTTTCTAAACTTCAAAACCTTACTGCTCGAGACGAGAAAGTATATATATAAATCCTCTAAACAGTTAAATACATAGTAATGTGGAACCACTCAACCATTGAACGCAAGCAAAAAGTTAGAAAAAACACACAGAAATGATGTAGGGATAAATTCCATAAGAAAAGAAAATAAAAGTGACAAATATTGCATTCCAAAAATTGCTGAAAGACATAAACATGAGTATGTATCTATATATATATATTCAATCAACAATCTCAGAACCAAAATTATAACCTTTCCAGCCAAGGTTCGAGTTGATTCACCCTCGGCCTTAAGTATAAATATACAAATAACTTAACCCGGTCGAGAAGCTGTATAACCTTGAAGGATGTTCATGGCCAAAAGGCTTCATAAACTTAATCTAAATTCAAATTACAAAGGGTATTCGATATTGCAGTCACGACAAAAATAAGTGCCAAGCTCCCTACGGAGTCATAACCTTAACTTGTAGAATCAAGCCAGAAACCTTGCATACCCAGAATGTAAATAAACTGGGTTTCAAGTCGACTAGGGAACCGAACAACGATCTTGACCAACATCTTTTCCATCGCGCTGTCTCAACAAAACCCTCCACCTCAACTGGGTGGGGAAAACAAGGATTAATAAGCTTCTCTAGCAACTTATATCGACAGAGAATGAAACGACAAACAAAAACTCAATTAAATTACCTGGTTAACTCGAAGGGGTGAATCATTTGTTGATAAATTCACACCAGGTATGCTAGCAGACCCTAATGGCTGAATAATGAAACTCAGACATTCAAGTATTCCTAGCAATGAACACGGGCAGTAAAAAGTCTCAGAGCTCAGTAAACATCTAGTAGGGGTTTCTCAAACCATGAATACAAACCATCCAGAAGATACCAAAAGCATTAACCGAAGAGGAAAAATGAATGGCGAGCATACCCATTCGGAGGTTAGAAGCCCAAAGAACCCTCTCCTCCGTCTGATCGAGTGGAGAAAATGATGTTGTTGATTCAGAGTGGACTGCAAAGTTACAGTGAACAAGGTACTGCAGTAATGACTCCAGCGAAGTGCCACCTCCACCTAGGTCGAGCAGTGGCCAGAGAGAGTTAATGCAACATGGAGAACCATGAGGTAATAATTATTTGCAGGACGAAACCCGGACCTCCATCAGCGACAGTGCTAACATATAGTACCAAGTTCATTTAATTAGAAAAATCGCGAAAGGAACAAGTGGACTTCGTAAGCTGAGCCACCACGAGAGTCGGATAACTATCCTCATCTCGACTTCATAATCTCTGTGTAAATATTTAGATTAAACCTAGAGAGGTAACATTAATGTAATTCCGGTGTTTTTCGAACACATGTACAAATTGTTCAAGTCATCTATATCAACATGTAGGCTCAGGAGACAATTGTTCAAGGGGATGAGCGGATGCAGCGATTGAGCTAGGGTTCTGAGTGCGAAACCCTCGACGGCGCTGATAACACAGCGGATCGGGGTCAGTCTCTGTACCAAATCCTCTGCAGCGCGATAGATCTGACGGGGAGCAGCGACAAGCCATGAATCCGCCTTAGGGGGGGGCGTCACAGCCCTCCCCCTCACGCCACAAACCGGAACCTGAGGTCATTTTCGGGTCGATTGATCCGGATCTACTCAACTCAGGGAAGCAGCAACAAGGCAGTAACAGTAATCAGCCAGAAGAACAAGATTCGCGGGAGGACAGCCTGAAGGTTACCTCTTCCACCTGTCGTCCGGTAGCCAAGGAAAGGCCGAGAATAGAACTGCCTGGAGACGTTATCGATAGCAGGATAGAGTTTATGAAGGACCATGCAATCATTGGAAAGTTCATAGGGTTTTGGCCAACCGAACGGGCCTTAAATGGTTGGATTGCAGCTAAATGGAAGCCAAAGGGAGATGTCACTCTCCAGCTGGGGGCGAAGGGCTTCTTCACCGCCATCTTCTTCTGTCTGGAAGATAAATACAGGATCCTGGGAGGAGGGCCGTACTTCTTCAACTCGGCAGGTCTCTACATCAGGGATTGGAAGCCCAGATTTAATCCTGACAAAGAATATCTTACATGGGCACCTGTATGGATCAGACTTTATTCACTCCCGGATGAATACTGGGAAGAAAAATGTCTAATGAGCATAGGAAATGGAGTGGGACGATACATCAGGGAAGCAGAAGAAACAAAAAACCGTAAGTTCATTTCATACGCTCGGATATGTGTATTCATTAGACTGAATGAGGCACTTCCTGAGTCAGTTACCCTTGCCCATCGCTATGAGGAGTGGATCCAGCCTCTCGATTATGAGCATGTGCCCTTCAGGTGCAGGAGATGCCATGCACTACGGCATTTGTTCGGGGACTACCCCCTCAATGTCAAAGCCAGCTCTCCTGAATCCTCTGAAACCCCATCTCAAGACGGCTTTACCAAAGTTACGAACAGAAAGCGCATGCATAAAAAGCCTCAGAATGGGCCAAAACCCCAGCCTTCCAAGCCCCAAAATCCTGCCTCCAAGAACAGCTTTGAGTCCCTGGGCAATCTCTCAGATGATCAGCCCCTTAATACTGATAGTATTCCTGCCCGCCCTTCCTCTTCCACCCACCCCCCTCCATTCAGCCACCCTCCCAAGTCTAAATCTCCCATCATCATCCCAACCATCCTAAGCAGGCATCAGGAAAACTTAGAGGAGTATCTCAAGGAAATGGAGGTAGATGGGAAGTTGATCGCCCCACAGAATTCAGAAACTCCTCACGAGGATACCAGTCAGGTGCAAAATATGGAGGAAGAATCAGAGAGCATAGATCTAAATGGTTTGGATATCATAGAACTGGAGCTATGTTGCCAGAAGAAGGCATGTGAAAAAATCTCTGAGTCGGATATAGATAAGTTGGAAGTGGTCATCTCCAGAGCGTTCCACCAACACCAGCTGGGCATTCAATCTGGCAGCACCTGGAATGGAAATCCGCGTCCAAGGGACACCAAAAAAAGAGGAAGGAAGACAGATCTCCAGAGAACTATAGAGATCGGAAAAATCCTGGTAGATTCTGGTAGATATGAGAAGCTGACGAAGTACTACAGCCCTACCCAAAATAGTTAAATCATGAAGCTCGTATCATGGAATGTAAGAGGGCTCAACAGCCCAGGAAAATCTAGAATGTTAAAAAACATGATCAAGATGGAAAAACCACAAATGTGTTTCCTCCAAGAAACGAAATGCAACAGCGCCACGCTGGGCTGCATTCTCTCAAAAGCCTGGCCAGGATGCAGATCAGTGGCTGTGGATGCCACGGGAGCCTCTGGGGGGCTTGCCATAGCATGGAACACCCAAGCTATATCGCTCACCGACTTCCACGCCTCTCATCATCTCATCCAAGCAGCCTTCCACATTCTCGGCACCAACATTCATGGGAACCTATCCAACGTCTATTTCCCGCAGGACGCTGGGAGTAAAAAAGCGGTCCTCGATACCATCGAAGCGCTAAGCAGAAACAGGCAGCATCCACTCTGGATCGCTGCAGGGGACTTCAACATGATTACCAAAATAGAGGACAAGATAGGAGGCAGATCCAGACTGGAACCTGAAGTAGATCGCTTCAAGGACTTCATCCAAAATGCCTCTCTCATAGACATGCCATTCTGCAATGGCACCTTCACCTGGAGCAATCGCAGAGGAGGCAAATTTCAGATCGCCTCTAAACTAGATCGCTTCCTGATTTCGGATAACACAGTACATCTTGGAGGTGATCTTACCGCAGAAATCTTGGCCCACTCAGGGTTGGATCACTGGCCAATAGCTCTGCACTGGCAGCGACCAGGTGATCAAACCAAAAGGCCCTTCCGGTTTGAGGGATTTTGGCTAATGCATCCAGCATTCAAGGACTTCATCAGAACCACCTGCATTTCCTTTATCCCGCCAGAAGGCTCAAAGATGTTCCAGCTACAGCAAAAACTACGCTTTCTAAAGAGTCACCTAAAACGCTGGAATCGAGAGACCTTCGGCAATATTTTTGAGGCGCAACAGGAGCTCAATAAGGAGCTGAAGGATCTCCATCAGGAAATAATAAATGCAGGGCATACAGAAGCTACCTTAGATAGAGAGCGGCACATAAACAACCAGCTTGAGGAAAGAAGGAAGCAAGAGGAAATTTATTGGAGGCAAAAATCACAGATACGATGGCTAAAAGAAGGGGAGCGTAACACCAAATTCTTCCACCGAACTACAGTGCATAGGCGGATGCACAATAAGATTCCCTTTATCCATAACCAAGAGGGGGTAAAAGTTGAGGAGCATGAGAAAATAGAAGAAGTCCTTCTCAATCACTTTCAGCAGGTACACCAAGAGCAAGCGATGGATCGGCAAAGGGCGATTGGAAGAATCACCACCAATATCCCCAAGCTAGTTACAGAGGAGCACAACGAGTTACTCATGAGCCCAATTCAAGCCCAGGAGGTAGACGAGGCGATGGTGCAGCTCAAGGAAGGTAAGGCCCCTAGACCAGATGGTTTCACTACCACGTTTTTTCATGCTTTCTGGGACTTGATTAAAGAGGAGGTCTGGCAAGTTGTTGAGGAGTCCAGAGCATTATGCTGGCTGCTCCCATCCCTTAACTCCACTTTCATCACCCTCATACCCAAAGAGGAGAACTCCCTAACTCCTGAGAAATTCAGACCCATCGCCCTCTGCAACGTCCTCTATAAAGTCATCTCCAAAGTTATTGCTAACAGATTAAAACCCCTTCTACCCATGCTCATCTCCCCGGAGCAATCAGGTTATGTTGAGGGAAGACAGATTATGGATGGCATCATTCTCACTCATGAAATCATCCATTCCCTCAAACAATCCAAGCAAGCTGGAATGTTACTCAAACTCGACCTCTCCAAAGCTTTTGACAAGCTCAGCTGGTCTTACATTCAACATATGTTGAAAGCTTTTGGCTTCTGCTCCACCTGGGTTCGTTGGATCATGAGTCTTATCTCCTCCTCTCATTTTTCCCTTCTTGTCAATGGTCTTCCCTCCCGCCCCTTCAAACCCTCCAGAGGCATTAGACAAGGGGACC
>APFE030411705.1:257054-268630 GCA_000404065.3 Pinus taeda | reverse complement strand
TATTATGGCTGAGGGTCTTGGCAGACACATCAAGCAGGCCCTCCAATCTAATCAGCTTAGAGGGATCTCCATCCACAACTCCCCAACCTCTTCTCATCAACAATTTGTCGATGACACCATGCTCTATGGCTACCCCTCAGCTCAGGAAGCCTCTCGACTGAAATCCCTGCTCAACGACTTCTCAGAAGCCTCTGGCACTCATGTCAATAACTCCAAGTCTCAAATTTTTTTCTTCCACACCCCCCCGCCTGTTAAATATGCCATCACCTGTATCCTAGGCTTTCAATCCACCTCCCTCCACTCCACCTACCTTGGTGCTCCCCTTACTGCCTCGGCCATTAAGCAGCCTGCCTAGCGTTCTCTTCTTGAGAAGCTTGATTCAAAACTCAATTTATGGACTCACCGCTCCCTCAATCTAGCTAGTCGAGTTGTGATTATTAAGTCCATTCTTCAAGCCATGCCTCTCTATCTTTTCTCTATCCTTGCCGCTCCAAAATGGGTTTTGAAAAGATTGAGAAACCTTCAGCGGGATTTTCTATGGGGAAGCTCAGCCACTAATCGCAAATGGGCATTAGTGAAATGGGACACTGTGTGCAAGCCCAAAAACAAAGGAGGCATAGGGCTCAGAGATCCAGAGAGCAGCAACACCATCATGAATGCCAAAATCTGGTGGCAATGGTTAACTAATCCAGATAAGTTATGGGCCAAAATATGGATAGCCAAATACACCAACAATATGCCCCAAGCAGAGATCATAAGATTCAAGCCCACAATCAATGGATCACTTATTTGGAATGCAGCCAAGCAGCATCATCAGCTCATCCAGAAGCACAGCTTCTGGGAAATACGAAATGGTCACAGTGCCAGATTTTGGAAGGATGCATGGAACCAACAGCCCAAACTTTCAAGTGTTCTTCCTCCAATGATCATTCCGAATAGACAGGAGCAGCAGCATGCAACCGTCCATCAATTCTGGGAACAGGACACGGTAAACGGATTCAGAAAATGGTGACCAAGCAACCAAATAACCACAATCACAAGCATTCAGGAGGCAGGAGCACTCGAAGACGAGTTAAAAAAGAGAAGCATCCGGTTTGAGAACAACGAGGATATCCTCAGATGGGGTTACCTCCCCAAAGGATCATACTCCACATTCGAAGCCTATAATCTCATAGGCGACTCCACCACCAGATCGGACCCTCTATGGGAGCGAATTTGGAGCTTCAAAGTCTGGCCCAAAATATCACATTTCCTATGGATGGTAGGACATAAAAAGATTCTCACCTGGGACAAGCTAAGGAGACGCAATTTCCATGGGCCCTCAATATGCCACAACTGCTTTAAAAATGAGGAAACCTTAGAGCACCTTCTGGACACATGCCCAATCGCCAACAAGCTGTGCGATCAGGTTGGCTTCAGATGTCAAAGAAGATGCAGAGGACCTGGATACATCATAGATACCATCCGTCAATGGCCAAAAAGCCCCTATGACTGTGCGATCCTTAACTACATGTGGAATATAATCCCTGGCACAGTAATATGGAACATATGGAAAGAAAGGAATAGGCGCATTTTCAAAAACCAAAGCTCACCCATTGAGGAAATTTGGAGCAGACTTCATGGCAACCTCAAAGAGACCATGCTTCTGAAATCATGGACTAAGGAAGACCTCCCTACTAAGGACAACGAGAAAAACATCCTGGACAACTGGAAGCTAGAGCTGCCACAAGGGAAAGCCACCCAGCGGACAACGAAAGGTAATGACAAGGAGGTCAGAAAATGGAATGCCCCACCCACCAACTCTTACAAACTTAATTTTGACGGAGCCTCTAAAGGCAACCCTGGGCCAGCAGGTTATGGTGGTATCATTCGTAATCACAATGGTAACACCCTACAGATCTACTTCGGCAATATAGGATTGGACACCAATAACTCGGCAGAGTTGGAGGGTCTCTGGCAAGGGCTCTTAGTCGCCAGATGCCAGAATCTTCAACCACTGATAGTGGAAGGTGATTCCCAGGTCATCATCAGCATGGTTACTCGCATCCAGAATGGCTCTCAAACTAGAAAAGTAGCTGACAGTTGGAGGCTAGAAGCAAGGCTAAACAACATTGATCAAGAGCTACATAACCACAGAGCCCTCTCCTTTCATCACTCCAGAAGAGAAGGCAATAAGGTAGCTGATCTCCTAGCCAATATTGGGGTAGAAACCCACCATCCTTTCCAAGCAGGAAATTTGGACATCATCCCCAGCAATCAACAGACTCAGGAATGTAAGAATCTCCTTCAAAGCGATACTGAACCCCCGGATGCGGGTGATGGCATGTCATGACAGGCTGAGCCACATGTCCACCATGTGCCACCCCGTGATCAATTAAATGATGGAAGGACTTAGCCGTCAAAGGCTTAATCCTGCGAGGTTTAAGGAATGTTGAGGGATATCAAGGCATGGAGGTGCAGTTATCAGTTCATCGTTTTGGTAGTGTTAAGGAATTGCGATTGCAGAGACATTCGACGCAGAGGCAGACTTGCAGGAGGGCGGCTATCCCACCACCTCAAGCTGCCTTTTAGGCTTCTCGACGCTTCAACTCAGGTTCCTGTTCTGAGAGAAAGTGGAAATTTGAGAGCATTTCATAAGCTCTGGTAGCAAATTCAGAGGTTCCAGTGGCGAACTCAGAGGCCCAGGTGGCAAATTCAGAGGTCCTGGGGGCAAATTCAGAGGTTCTGGCTGCGAATTCGGAGGTTTTGGTGGCAAATTCAGAGGTGCTGGGGGCAAATTCAGAGGTTCTGGTGGCGAATTCAGAGGTTTTTGTGGAAAATTCAAAGGTGGTGGTGGTGCTTGGATGGTTCTGGTGGCGAATTGTGCCTTTTGGTTGGCCTCACAAATCGCTCAAAGCTATCAAGGGAGAAGGAGAACTGCCCATGGCGAGGCTACGACAACGGCAACCTTGCAGGAGGGGTTCTGGTCGTGGCTCATCCTCGCGCCCACTGGCAGAGAGGGAGCACCACCATTGCTGCTGTTGCTATTGCTATAGGAGGGCAGGGGTCAAGCCACTCCAAGCTGGGCAATACATGGAGGTTGGCAACACGAGCGAAGGGGAGCCAGCCCTCCCTGCATTTGGCTCGGTGGTGTTCACCCTGGGCAAATCCAAGGATAATCCAGGAATTAATGCTCATGTTTCAGTGCTTTTTACTCAAGCTCCAGAAGGGAATGAAGGAGAGACGCCTTTAGGAATGGAGACTCCACCCACAGAGGGCTCTGGAAAGGCGGGCCCTGTGCTGCCTCCATCAAGTGGGGAGGGTACCTCAGGGAAGGAGATTATGGCCGCTCCCTCTCTCACCCAGGCGAAGGAATCACAAGGCTTAGCACAGGACAAATGGGCCGCCAAGTGGGAAGGAATCCCTGAGGGTCAGGGATGGTGCACCATAGTGGAGGAGAAAATTCCTGACGCTGACTGACCTTCCTACGTGCGCTCCAGCGCCTGCGGTTTCCACTCAGCTCGGGTCCAGGATTTTGTTTGCTGCGGGTCAATGGGTACGGGTTAGCATTATGTCTGTTCACTTACAGTTTCTTATTTTGTCCAGTTTGTTTTGGTCGTGTTTTGTCTCAGTCTGTCTCGTTTGTACCAGTCCTCAGTCTGGTTATGAAGATCGCCCCTGCGTGGGCAGGCATGCTTATGTTTAATTCAATATGTCTGGGTCTGTTGATGGGCAAATTGAATTGGTTTCCTGCCTAAGTCAGTATTTTTGGAGGAATTTTGGAAGTGCTGTTGATGCTACCCCTGCGTGGGAGCTTTTTTAGTCAAAGCTAAGTCACCCAAGGCGCCACTGGCGCCCATGGAAGTCCTGCTTCACTGATTGTAAACATTTTACTGTAAATATAATATAACAGGCTAGCTAGTTTTACCGAGAAAAAAAAAAACATTAATGTAATTCTAGATAATAGATCTTATTCATAATAAAGTTTGATATGCATCAATTTATGTGTAAAATATTTCCTTGGAATGTTGTTGCTCACGAGCTAAATAGGAATTCTAAGGTTGTCTTAGGGAATAAGATATTCTTTTTTTATATATATGTAAATTGACTAATAGATGTGTGACATATGGTATCAAAGCACTTAGGTTGCTAAACTGAGGCCTCTGGGATAACAAAATAACAACTTTGGTGATATGCACCTTGGAAGCAGGTAGCAGTCAACATGAGGAGAGATGGGAACCCTCCACACCAGACAGTGATGGGAACAGGACCAACATCATTTCAAGAAGGTAATCCTAAAGTATGGGTATAGTTAGGAGATGAGCCACGAAATACTAATGCAACTATCTTGGAAACTGTACAAGAACTAAAAGATGAGATTGCCAGGCTATAGGCAGATAATGAACGATTAACGGAGGAGCAAGAGAAAATTATGAAAAGTCTATCAGATAGACAGAACCATCCGCCACTATCCCCTAGCACTGAACACAGAAATATGACAGGATAAAAGAGAATCGAACTGAGAATATGGAGATAGAAGGAGGTGAAGAAAATCATGAAGAAGAATCAAATAATGTGTCAAGTCACAAGACATAGAAAAGACAAAAATCAGAACTTCAAGGAGAATTTCAAAAAATAAAACCTCCTCTCTACGATGGTGAAAAGGAAGAGGCAACAGAGGCATGGCTTATCAACATGAACAATCGTTTCCAGCTATAGGAGTATGACCATAATCTAAAGGCTCGATTAGCCATTTTTCAAATACAAGGAAAAGCTACATTATGGTGGGAGGAAGTAAAAACAGTTCGAGGAGTTACTAAAAAAAACATAACCTAGGAAAAATTTTAGAGATATTTTAAGGAAAAATATCTAACAAAAAGATTTTATGATGAAAAAGCGAAGGAGTTTCACGATCTCCGATTAGGTCAAATGACCATGGATGAATTCATAACCAAGTTCACATCACTACTTCGGTATGTCCCTTATATACGCGAATAAAAAGCCAAAGTGCAGCGGTTCATCAGTAGTCTTCCACTATTCATGAAAGAACAGCTGGTGTTTAACAACCCAAAAGCTCTAGACAAGTTATTTGTAAGGCACGAATGTGTTACTAGCCAAACAAACCAAAGGGAGATTTGAGCAAGAGGTGGGATGATAAAAAGGGGAAAAATGTGTTCCCAACCATAAATGGAACAAGGGTACAGGCAACAAATGATCATTTAAAGGTCAAATTAACCAGAAAACAAATGGAAATCAACCCCGATTTAAGGTACTAGATGAAAACAGGATGAATGAACAAGCTGGTATATCTGAAATAGAATTCAATAACAGATCACCTTTACATTGTTGGGGGTGCGGAGGCCCGCATTATGTCAAAAACTGCCCATGATGCAGAGGAGCTGATCAAATTTCATAGATACAAGAAGCATCTATCGTGAGAGAAGTGGCACAGAGCATTCCTGAAATTAATGCCGCCCTTGAAGACCATCAGGAAAAATTTCAGCCAACAATGGTTGAATTTGAAGGTAAAATTTTTGACAGATCTATATATATTTTAATCGATCCAGGGGCTACCCTGAGTTATATTAGCCCCAAAATTTTTGAACAGTGTAAACTGCAATCTGTCAAATTTAAAAATCCATGGTTAGTACAATTAGCCACAGGAGAAGAAAGAAGATTTTTGTCCAAGGTCAATAATTACCCTATAAGTTTAGCTAACCAGTATATTATGGAAAATCTTAATGTGTTACCCCTGGGGTCCTATGACGTCCTTCTAGGTATGGAATGGTTGGAAAAGCACTGGTCCCTTATTAACTATAAGACTAAAACCATTAATTACCAGGATGAGGAAGAAGAAAGGCAAGGAATTCAAGGTATTCAAAAGCCTCTGCATATAAGATCTGTAACATCCTCCCAATTAGAAAAATGCATCAGAAAAGGCTTCCATGTCTTTGCAATACAAGTGGGGTACACTAATTCTAAAGATAAATCTGTTTCTATAGAAAGTATTCTTGTGATACAAAACTTCTTGGATGTTTTTCCTAAGGAAATCTGAGGCCTACCCCCAAAAAGAGACATATATTTTACCATTGAGTTAATTTCGAGAATTGTCGCAATATCCTGAGCCCATTACCACATGAGCATACCAGAGCTAACTAAATTTAAAATGTAGCTAGAAGAGTTGGTTGATAAAGGGTATATTCGACCCAGTGTGTCCCCTTGGGGAGCTCTAGTACTCTTTATTAAGAATAAGGTTTGAACATTGAGGATATGTATGGACTATCACGAGTTAAACAAACTAACCATTAAAAATAAATACACTTTACCCATAATTGATGAGTTATTTGATCAAGTAAAGGGTGCAACAATATTCTCAAAGATCGATCTCTGCTCAGGATATCATCAGATCTGAACAAAGGTGGAGGATATAGAAAAAACAACATTTAGAACTCGTTATGGAGATTATGAGTTCGTACTGCTTCCTTTTGGACTAACTAACGCTCCAGCAACCTTCATGTGTCTCATGAACAACATATTTCATCAATACTTAGATAATTTTGTATTAATATTTATTGATGACATACTAATATACTCTCAAAGCATGGAAGAACATAAGGAGCATCTCAATATTGTTTAGCAAATCTTAAGAGAGCACCAATTGTATGCTAAATAGAACAAATGTGACTTCTTTAAGGAACAAATCAAGTACTTAGGACATGTCATCACCAAGAATGGCTTCACAGTAGATTCAAAGAAAATAAGAACTATCGTGGAATGGTCGGTACTGAAATATGTAGTTGAAATAAGGTCATTCATGGGTCTAGCTGGATATTATAGGCGATTTGTGGAAGGATTTTCTAAGGTGGCATATCCTATCACTTATTTGCAAAAGAATGGGGAAGCCTTTAGATGGACCCTTGACTGTCAAAAGAGCTTTTATCATCTCAAGCATCTACTTACCATTGCACCCCTTTTGAGCATCACAAATCCCAAGAAAGAATACGTGGTTTGTACAGATGCTAGAAAAGAGTGCATAGGTGGCCTATTAAGGCAAGAAGGAAGGTTTGTAGCTTATGAATTAAGGAAACTTAAAGAGTACGAAAAAAAGCATTATGCATATGAATTAGAACTGACATTGGTGATTCATGCCTTAAAAATGTGGCGGCACCACATAATGGGCAATAAATTTGTGCTATTGACTGATCATCATAGTCTAACAAGCTACTTTAAGAAACCTACTCTGAATGCTAGAAAAGCTTGTTCAACAGATTTCCTAAGTGAATTCGATTTTGAAATCAAGAATTTGAAGAGGGAAGAAAACTCGGTTGTGGATGCTTTGAGTCGAAGGTAAATTGTTTATATGAAATTTCTTTCAGTGAGTCAAGAACAACTTTTTATGAGCATATTTGTGAATCAGCCATGCAAGATTTAGTATATAAACATTTATGGCAGCAAGCAAAAGTTCCAAACAACCATGAACAACAATTAGGATATGAGGTAAATTCAGAAGAATTGATGATTTGTATGAAGACGTTATATGTGCCTAACGAAAAACATCTTAAAAATTTAATTTTAGATGAATTTCATAAGATTCCTTGTGCAGGCCATCCCGGATACCAGAAAATGATTTTTGCCTTAAGAAAGGAATTTATTTGGCTTGGTATGAAGAAGGAGGTAGCAGAATACCTAGCCAGATGTCCGGAATGCCGGTAGATAAAAGTTGAGCACCAACACCCAACAGGTTTACTCCACCCATTACCTATTCCTGAATGGAAGTGAGAAACCATATCCATCGATTTCATTACCAGACTGCCTAAGTCAAAAAGGAAAAATGACTTCATCATGTTAGTGGTAGACAAATTGAGAAAATTTTCTCATTTCATACCAGTCCAATCAACTTATAAAGCAGTGCAAGTTGCTAACATTTTTATGTAACACATTTTCAAGCTGCACGGAATACCCAAAATGATCATCTTAGATCGTGATGTGAAATTTACATCAGCCTTCTAGAAGGCCCTTTTTGAAGGATTGGGCACACAACTACACTTCAGCAGCACCTATCATCCTCAATGGATGGACAGAAAGAGCGAGTAAACCAAGTGGTTGAAGACATGTTGCAAATTTATGTTATGTAGCAGCCATTGAAATGGGAGGACTACCTATACTTGGTATAATTTTCTTATAACAATGGATACCATACATCTCTACAAATGAGCCCTTTTGAAGTGTTATAAAGAAGTAATTGCAGAAGACCCTTGAGTTGGAATGGACCAGAGGACAATTTGATGTTAGGACTAGATATGTTGGAGGAAATGGTAAAAAGAGTATGAACCAACTTAAAAGTTGCTCAAGACTCGGAAAAGAACTTTGCTGATCAGAAAAGGAGCTTTCAGGAATTTCAAGTAGGGGACCAAGTTTACATTAGAGTACGAGCTAAGAAAAGTAAACTACAATGTATCAGATGTGCTAAGTTAGCACCCTGATTTTGCGGGCCATTTCAAATCTTAGCTTGGATCATGCCAGTGTCTTACCAGCTTGCCTTACCTAGCCACATTCATGCACACAATGTCTTCCACGTTTCTCTACTTAAGAAATACATTTATGATCCTAAACATGTAATCAATTGGAAAAACATTCAGGTAAAATATTCAAGATTTTTTTTCTTTAAATATAGATTTATTAAACAAGTTGGTTGATGACTTAAGTCATTTTGTTGCTATGTAGGTTGAACCAGAAGGTGAGTTCTTTGTTGAACCTCTGGTTATACTAGATTGGAGAGAAGTAACGCTGCGAAAATGAGTTGTCACCCAGGTTAAAGTGCAATGGCAACACTATGAGCCGGAAGAGGCCACCTGGCAAGATGAGTAGGTTATGAAGGAGACCTTTCCGAATTTTCTTTTAGGAGGAAAACATCAGGACGATACCCCCTAGACCATGTAAATATTTTAATTACTGCAGTTTGAACAAACTATTTATTTTCTTAATTTAAAAAAAATATTATTTTGGAAGTTAATTCCCTTTTGAATGAAGACAACAGTTATCAGTAAATATTATTTTTACTTAATAATCAGTTAGTAAAATAGTTACGTGTTCCTAACTAAGTTCTTGAAACTAATTTCTTGAGTATTTATTCAAGAGATCAAGAGGATAGAGGTATCTAAAATCAAGGGAAAGAAAAGAAAAAGTTACTAAGGAACATACTGTGTTGAAATATCAGGAAGTCTTATAACGCCATGGCTGGTTTAGACCAGAGGGCGGTGAGACTGTAAGTCTCAGGAAAAATAGAGAGTTCCAGTGATCAGGAAGAACTCCGGGGAAGACTACTGAAGAAGTCGCAAGATTGGGAGGAAAAGATTTAGATAATTTCAAGTCTAGTTGCAAGACTGAAAATGGGAAATTTCAAGCTAGACGATGGTTCAAATAAGTAATATTACCTGTTGCTTATTAAAATATATTCTTCTCTGTTTATAATGAAAATAAAATGATCATTCTCAGTGATTTAGGATGAGATAGATTGACTAATCATTGTAAACTATTATGTTAAATTCATTATGATAGTATGTGTATAGATAAATTCATGAAAAGGGCATATATGCTAATATTAGCAAATCTCATGGTTTTCATAGAAACCAATCAATTGATGCTTTCAAGCTAAACATAGATATGAATCTGAACATAATTATGAACCAGATAACAAAACTTCATTTCATAGTCGGAATTTTCTCAATAGAATTTACCATCATGTTAAGACCAGATTACCAAACCCTTTGTTAGGAAAACAATGAAGAGATTTTTCACTATAAAGAAATCTGTTTTGATAGGTACTACTTAAAATATACAACTGAGCAAACCTTTTATAAACTCAGAGGAAAAGATATATATTCGAGCAATGGACATGCCCTAAACCATAACTCATACTAAGAGCCTGGAAAGATAGAAATGAGGTTCCATTTCGAAATATTTAGGAATTAGTTAAATAAGTAAGGAAAGTTTTACAACAAGAACTTCCAATCGAGAGCGAAAATGAAGAGCTCAACTAAGATTCCCCAATAAACATATAAGTCATGAAATATAATCTCTAAGTTCTCTTAAAAACATTAAATTACATTGCAAAATAGAAACCGTGGTCTTATCCTTTCTAAACATCAAATCCTTACCACTGGAGACGCTAGAGTATATATATAAATCCTCTAAACAGTTAAATACACAGTAATGTGGAATCAATCGACCACTGAACACAAGTGGAAAGCTACCAAAAACACACAAAAATTATATAGGGATAAATTCCATAAGAAAAACAAATAACAGTGACGAATATTGCATTCCAAAAATTGCTTAAATATGTAAACATGAGTATATATATTCATTCAACAATCTCAGAACCAAAATTATAACCGTTCCATCCAGGGTTCGAATCACTTCACCCTCGGTCTTAAGTATAAATATACAAATAACTAAACCCGATCGACAATCCAGTATAACCTTGAAGGATGTTCTTGGCCGAAAGGCTTCATAAAATTAAACTAAATTGAAATTACAGAGGGTATTTGACATTTCAGTCACGACAAAAATAAGTGCAAATCTCCCTACAGAGTCATAACCTTAACTTCTAGAATCAAGCCAGAAACCTTGCATACCCTAAATGTAAATAAACTAGTTTTCAAGTCGACCAGGGAGCCGAACAATGGGCTTGACCAACATCTTGTCTACCGCCCTCTATGAAAAACCCTCCACCTTGATTGGGTGGGGAAAATAAGGATTAATAAGGTTCTCTAGCAATTTATATCGACAGAGAATGAAACAACAAGCAAACTCATTTAAATTACCTGGTTAACTCTAAGGGGAAAATAGTTTGTTGATAAATTCACACCATGTATGCTAGCAGACCCAAATGGCCAAATAGTGAAACTTAGACATCCAAGTATTCCTAGCAATGAACATGGGTAGTAAGAAGTCTCAAAGCTCAATAAACATCTAGCAGGGGGTTCTCAAACCTTGAATACAAACAATCCCATAAGATACCGGAAACATTTATTGAAGAGGAAAAATGAATGGTGAGCATACCCATTCGGAGGTTAGAAACCCCAACAACACTCTCCTCCATCTGATCCAATGGATAAACTATGTCGTTGATCTAGAGTGGATCCCAAAGTTAAGTGAACACGGTACTGCAATAATGACTCCAACGAAGCGCCACTTCCAACTAGGCCAAGCAATGGTCTTCCAGAGTTAATGTAGGAAGGAGAACCATCAGGTAAGAATTAATTGCAGGATGGAACTCATACCTCCATCAAAGACGATTTTAACATATATTACCATGTTCATTTAATTAGAAAAATTGTGAAAGGAACAAGTGGACTTGGTAAGCTGAGGCACCACGAGAGTTGGACAACTGTCCTCATCTCGAATTCATAATCTCTATGTAAATCTTTAGATTAAATCTAAAGAGGTAACATTAATGTAATTCCAGATAATAGATATTATTCACAAAAAAGTTCAACATGCATCCATTTATGTGTAAAGGATTTCCTTGGAATGTTAATGCTCATGAGCTAAATAGGAATTCTAAGGTTGTCTTAGGGAATAAGATAATATAT